>JAGFNQ010000308.1:248085-267355 GCA_024364735.1 Boesenbergia rotunda | reverse complement strand
GTTAACTCCGAGTGTCTAATTGCCAAATTCGAGTGTCGACTCGCTCAATTCGAATGTCAACTCGACTCGCCAAATCAAAGTGGTGACTCGCCGAATCTTAGTGTCGACTCTGAGTGGAAGATACTGAGACCTACTTTCAAATAGTTTCTTTAAAACAAATCCGTCTTCCTCCAATTGTGCTTTGAGGTTATGATATGACGTCCATTTCCCAAATTACAACGACAAACTAATCTCCACCATGCACAAATGGTCGCAGCGAACTAAGATTATACCTGAAGGCTATCATGAGTGGATCTGCCAGACGGATGCATAACAGAGAGGAAAAACAACGAGGGAACGAAGATAGACAAAGATCACTTAGCTTTTACTTCTCCTTTTGCTCATGATCTAGCTTCCTTATATAGGAGTGACCCCCCTTTGAATGTGTTAAATGGTTAATTAAAGATCATTTACTACAATTACCGTTCGAATCGAAACACAAACACTGATCACCTGAAAGGTTACAGATATGTCATTAGCCATAGTTAATGCTTCTATTAGACTTTTGAGCAGCAAGGAAAAAATAATTCATGTGACAAAATATTGGTTGTTCTACTTGGTCAAATTTTGGCCTGACCAGTTCAACATTCGACACTCGCAAGTGGTGCTCGCACATGAGTCAATTTGGTTCAATGAAAATTCAGGTCTTGGATTTTCACTCCACCCCTCCTACGCATCCACGTGTGTCATCTTTGGGTCAAGGTTGATCAGTTTGACTAAGCTCGGGTTGGCTCGAGCTTGAGTTTTGATGTTTGGACAATATGTCAGAAAGGAATCAAGTAGGTTAAGGTTCATGATGTGAGAAAGTCCTAGCGGGGCTAGGCAGTGGAAAACAAAGTTGGGAACTAGACAGTGAAAGTCTTAGTAGGGCTAGACGGTTGTAGGAGCTAGGCAACGAAAGTCTTGGCGAGGCTAGACAATGGAAGACCTAGTTGAGAATTAGGCAATGGAAATCTTAGTGGGGCTATGCAAGGTAAAAATCCATGTGGGTCAAAGATTTACCAGAAACTTGGTGATCAAAAGTCCAACAAGAAGTTGGCATGAGATGAAAAATCCAAGTGAGTCAAATGTTGACCAGACACTTAGTGAAAATACCCTGGTAGGTCAAGGATAATCGAATATTGGGCAATGGGATGTCTCAATGAGTCACGGATGACTTTACTGTAGGAAAAAGGAACCTTAAACTTTAATTTTAGGTGTTAGAATTGGGCAATCGATTAAGATAATAAATTGGCCCAAACCAATCGATTAGGGTAATCGATTGAGAGTTGTTTTCACAAAGCACAGTAAGGTTTGGAATCGATTGGTCAATCTATTAAACCCTATGTTAATCGATTATGTTAATTGATTAAAGATTTTTTCTTGAAGCACAATAAGGCTCGGAATCAATTGATCAATCAATGAAGTCGTATATTAATCGATTAGGATAATCGATTAAAGATGTTTTCCCAAGAGCATAGAATGTGTTGGAATTGATTGGACAATCGATTGAGTTTGGTCTAATCGATTAAGGTAATTGATTAGGCCATGTTTGTCGTGAATAGAAAGGTGTTAGAATTGATTTTGGCAATGGCAATCAATTAAGGCAATTGATTGGACAGTATTTCTCCGAGATCATAACGTTGTTGAATCGATTGGCTTAATCGATTTAGTGTGATCAATCAATTAGATAATTGATTGGGAGTTGTTTCACGAAAACACAAAAAGGTTGTTGAATCGATTGGCTAATCGATTCAGCATAGGTCAATCGATTGAGAGGATTTCGCAAAAATACAGAAAGGTTGCTGAATTGATTGGTTAATCAATTCAACATAGGTCAATCGATTGGACAATCAATTGAGAGGTTTTTGTGAAAAATATAAAAGGCTTCAAAATCAATTAGAAGTTGCCTAATCGATTGGTATGACCCACCAATCAATTCATTAGGTGAAAAAGAGTCGTTCTGGACGTCTTGAATGGTCGATCTGACATCACAACAAATTGGGAGTAAGGTCAATCAATTAGGAAGTGAAAGTCAACTCTAGAAAGAAGGTTTTTGTAAAGATTTGAAGTACAAAATCTCACACTGGTTCTTGAGGTTTTTGTGACAAGTGTTGTTGCACTTTCCAAGCATTGAGTAGCAATCTAAAGAAAGAAAAGAGCAAGCAAAATAATATTCATGTTGTAAAATCATTTTCGATTTCCCTTATAATCTACTTTGTGTTTCTTGGTTGTATTTCTTGTGCTCGAGTTTGTAAGAGGCTTCTCTACCTTCGGAAAGTTTCTGAGAAGGAGGGTTTTCATAGCGAAGCTGTGAGAGAGAGTCGAGCCATTGGATCACTTTAAGTTTCTGCTGCGACATCAAGTTCGAAAAAGTGATTGGAGTTATCCCCCCCCCCCCCCCCCCTCTCTAACTCATATCAGTCCTAATAATAATGCATGTGCAATAATATAAACCAACAATAGTGTCATAAAACTCTCAATGTGGGATTAAAACTCATACACAAAGAAGTCTCCTTCTTGTCCACCTCCTTTTCCATTAATATAATTGTTCCGGAAGCGAATGACGGGAATGACGAATCACCAAAGAACAACCCACAGCGGCGATGACGGGGAGAGGATGTCGATGTATGCGAGATTAACATGAGCATAAAGGGGATGCATCGGAAGAAGTTCCGATGGAGCCCTCTCCGACGTTCAAGTCAGAACTCTCTCTCTTAGAAAAAACCACGAGGAATCAAAGTACTACAATTCTAGAAAGCTTCCCCCTTTACCTGGGTGTCGAGACATCTTATATACCTGCCACTTTCCTCCCATGTGTCCCCACCTTCTCCTCCACATTCCTTAATCATCGGTTACTCAACCGCTGCCATCTTTTAGGTAACGGCCACTGTGACTATTAAGACCCTAATTACCATATGCTGCCAACAATAATTACCAGATGACTTTCCTATTCTGGAGGGAGGAGAGGGTACTTAAAGCTGGGCTTTCTTATCCCTACACTGATCTTTGGGCTCCACTCTCCCTGGCCAGTCTCGGAGTCTTTTCTCTCGAGCTAACCTCGTGGCATTCTTCCATTTTTCCGAGATAGTCTCAGGAGCCCAATTCTTGGTCTGACCTCGGGGCACCTCTTCCATTTTCCCGAGATAGTCTTAGGAGCCCGATTCCCGGTTCAACCTCAGAAAACTAGTTTGGTGGGCCCTACCATGTAGCTTTTGTTGAGATCTCCCAGCACCAAAACACAAAAGGCAGTGGAAATAAGATCCCTTGAGTGATCCATGCGAAAGAAAAACTCGTACGAGGTTCATCTATCTAATAGATCTATCAAAAGTGTATACCTTTGGAGCGTGCCCTTTCGCTTATCCCGCTCGTCCAAGATACGCCGGATCTCTTGCACGTTCAAGTGTCTGTGCCTCTATTCGTGTCCACATGGGCACGATCTCTCAACTTCGGGAAGAACTACCTTAGTTGTGCTAGCAACTGGAGGTAGTTCACAAGACCACCAAGAACTCAACAAGGGTTTCGGCCAAGGAGGAGAAGAGGAAGAAGAGAGAAAGGGATGAAGAGAAACACTCACTTGTCATTCAAAATGACTAGCCCCTCTTTTATACTCATCCCATGAATATGAAGAGTCTTTTGTCTCTTTGACTTCCCTTCATCAAAGCCAATAAAGAGCACATCTTTTCATGTGACTCTTCACCTTCTCTTCATCCAATGAAGATAGACTTTTCTCTTTCCTTGATTTAACACTTTAATGAATCTCCCTTGCAATTTCGACCGGGCCTCTCGGGCTCGCAACCAAGTCTGCCGAGCAAGTCGCCGAGCTCCCGACCCAGTCTGCCGAGCTCCCGACCCAGTCTATCGAGCGCCGAGCTCCCGACCCAGTCTCTGAGCTCCTGACCCAGTCTCTCGACCCGAGTCTCCCGAGCTCCTGTCCCGAGCTCCCGAGCAGATCTCCCGAGTTCCCAACTCGAGCTCCCGATCATATTTCCCGAAGCATCATCTCCTTAGTGTGTGACCCAATAGGTTCTCGTGACGTTGGCAATGCGCCTAAATGCTTTAGGCATATAAGCAATGAACGACATCTAGCAATGCATCATTGCTACCCAAGTAACAAGAAAAGTCGAGATTCGACTAAACCTCCGTGACTATGATAATGTATGTCCTTGTCCTTCTATTCTTGATATCTAGATTGACCAATTAGACATAGATCGTGTCATCCTCGATCAATCTTTGTGTTTCTTGATCCCCGAGTAGACTCACCCAACAAATGATCTCAATATCTCATATTGACTCATTTGAGCATGACCATGCGTTTTAGTAGTCCTACTTGATCAAGGGGCCCACAGATATCACTTCAGTCATATGGGAGGGATAGATCCCATCTACATCACTCACATCCCTCCGCATAATTCATTACATACCCAGTGATCGCCTTTATAGTCCACCCTGTTACGGGTGACGTTTGACGATACCAAAGTACATAACTCCTTATGTAAGGAACCATAGTGACTTCAGGTCTAAGGACTATCCATACTAATAGTCACATGAGAAAGTTTATGACACTCATATGATAATTTATGAAACTTTCTCATGACGGGTCAATTCAGTACACATTCTCTAATGTATACCCATGTGCCAACTTGATATCACATATCCATGACTTGTGAGCTCAAGTCATCAATTGACCTACATGTATAGTCTCCATGCATTAATATTGTCCCTGAATATTAATGCTTGACTAGGAATAATTTAGTGTAGTGTTCTCTACATTATCTCACTATCGATTCAACCAATCGATATAATGTAGATAAGAATCTACTACACAAGGACATTATTATACTTAATTATTTGGCACAAAAATAAAGTAAGTATAATAACCAAACATGCCTTTATTTATGATAGAATATGATACAAAAAGTCTCTAGTCAATCATCACATAATTGACTCTAGGGCTCCTACTAACAGCTTTCTCGTGCCACGTGTCACCCCTGGTTGCTCATCCCTATCACAAGACCCCCTTCAAGTCTAATTAAAGGAAGTGTGACTGATAGATTAGGCTAGTGGCACGATAAGGGGAAGCGTAATATCTGTGGGGCCCATATTATCATTCCTTCTTTCTTAACAACTTGTCGGGTCCTAGGAATCGAAACATTCATCACTTGGCCCAAGACGGTCCTTTGGGTTAATCCAAGAGTCCTTGTGAGTTCCAAGGCTCGGTAATGATAGTTGTTCATCACCCATTAAGAGTGCATGGGGTATCTTAATGGCGAGAGAGCATTCCAGTGAATAGAATACTGCCATGTGGCAGGATCTTTTCTACGTGATTTCCCTTTGATACGCTTAGTAGAGTCATACCAACCGACGGCTACCATGAACCGCGATGCCTCAAGATTTGCAATTCTCACCGCCCACGCATCGTGCATCTATTCCTTCGCATGAGGGTTGCTCCTTCTCTATAAAAAGGGAAGACGAAAGCGGCCTTCCATCTTCTTGCACCGCCGATGATCAAAGCTTGCGCCTCCCGTCTCTGCCTTCTAGAGTTTTCTTTCGCTAGAGCTTCTTCTTCATGTGTAAGTCCCTCCAGCTTCTATCTTCTTCTTTCATCTTCTTCTTCTTTCATCCAAGGTCATGGGCAAGGAGGGAAAGGGAAAGAAAGACCAGGGTAGGAAGGAGAAGCCGGAAGGGGAAGGGGCTTATCGTCCAGAGTGGTACGAAGCCACTTCGTCTAAGGTTAAGTCCACCACCCTGAGAGTCGCTTGTGAGGCCTACGACATTCCAGCAGAGTCAGAGGTTAGGGTTCCTAGTATCGACCAGTCCCCTGTAGAACCCCCTTTATGATTTTACACCTTCTTCTTAGGACAAGTGGAGTTCAGCCTACGCTTTCCAATCCCTCCCTTCATCATGACCTCCCTTCTTTGGGGCGCTCATCCTTTTCAAACTGTTCGATATACCCTTGACCCTCAATTCTTTCCACTACTTTTTCCTTCCAAACTTAGCATCTAGGGGAGCCTTTAGTTTCACCTCCTGTCCGAGCCACATGTTCATTAGTAGCCTCCCTTCCTCCCATAAGGGGTGGAAGGAGCGCTTCTTCTTCATTCAACTTGTTGAGCGCCCGTTCTGCTTGACACGCTGGCGCAAAGATTTACCTTCTCCTCCAGATCTAGGCGATTTCCAACAAGATCAAGGGTATTAGCAGGCCAGAAGTATTTTGGCCAGGATAGAGTTCCATGGCCCCAATCTGGTTCTATGCGAAGAGCTCCTGTATCAGGCTGGGATCAGCCCCAAAGTCACTTGTCTTAGCCCCGACCTCAGTAAGTTCACTATTTCATTAAACGATTATCTATTCTAACTGACATTCTGTTGTTTGTATGTTGCAGAGAACATTATGCTCTCCCGGCCCATGAGCATGCTTCTCAAGTGGGAGCTTGCAGATGAACATGCCCTGACCTCTCCTCCAGCTCCCTTACCTTCTGCAGCCGAGCCTTCCGAGGGCTCCAAGTAGACCCAAGGCAAGGAGCTGACCACCACAAAGCTACCCGATGCTCGGGAAACCCACATTTCTCCTGTTCCTGTTGAGGCGAGAGGTGGTGACGAGGAACCGCCTGTTGGTGCAGGTAGCACCTAAGTCAAACCTGGGTTTTGATAATGGCAAAGGGTTCAAGAGTTAAGAGATTATTGTTATCTAATGTATTCACTAAGTGTGCAGGAAAGAAGCCCTAGGCACACTAGGCAAAGAAGACCTACTCGGAAGGTGGGCAAGAAGTCTTGGTCGAGGACTGGGCACGAAGCCCTGGCAAGGAGCTGGGCACCGAAGACCTACTCGGAAGGTGGGCAAGAAGTCCTGGTCAAGGATTGGGCACGAAGCCCTAGCAAGGAGCTGGGCACCGAAGACCTGCTCGGAAGGTAGGCACAAAAACCTGGTCAGGTGGATCGGGCAAAAGTCCAACCGGAGGAGCCGGTTGGCAAAAAGGTAAATTCTCCTGAGAGGAGTAGGTGAGGACGCGTTCCCCGTCGATGGAACAGTAGGTGTCGGTTTGACCTAGGGTTCCATTTTGGAGACCCGAAGTCAGAACCAAGACAGCTACGGCTGTAAAATTATCTAACACTCTTACCTTGTTGTTTTGGAACTAACCCTGGATGTAGGACCGAAGGAACGAGTTTCTGCAGCTCAGAACGCCCCAAAGGAGAGGGGCAGCAGCTGGGCAGGGCGCCCTGGAGGTCCCGGGCGCCCCCAAGGTCAAAGCAAAACAACCAAGCAAAGAGTTGCTTCGAAACTGCTCTAAGCAGGGCGCCCTGGAGGTCCCGGGCACCCTGAGTCAAAGCCAAGAAATAAACCGAAGCAAAAAGCAACCGTGAAGCCTGTTGACCAAGCCAAGCAGGGCGCCCCCAGTGTCCTGGGCACCCCATTAGCTCAGAGCCCTATTTTGAAGGGATAAGGGTTGATCGAGTTTCAGATAGGGGTTTGCAGATCCAAAGGCACGTGGAGGGTGCCCCCAGGTGCACTATAAAAGGGGCTCGACCCCCAAGGCTTCAGAACATACTTTTCCAACGCCTCAACGCTCTTTGCTTAAGCGCTCGCCTCCGGAAACTTCTGATCTCGAGGTTCTAGCGCCGACGACAACCCTCCGCACCAAAGTACAATCCACACCGGGCGTTGGTAACAAAGAGTTAAATTGCTCTTTTTACTGCACTACTACTGTACAAATCTCTGTAAAACTTTGCGCATTATAGAATTGCCCGCAGTAAACGGTCAAGGATCGTGGGCCTTGGAGTAGGAGCCGACCGCGACTCCGAACCAAGTAAAAATCCTTGCGTTCTATATGTTTGTTTTAATTTCCGCTGTGTATTCTCTTAAAATTTTATCCGAAACATTTTCACGATATTCACCCCACCTCTATCGTGTTTTCTCGATCCAACACCGCCGACTCAGGCTTCTAAGTTGGTGACAGAGTCAACTGGGAAAGCAGACCCACGACCTACCAAACGACAACGACTCATCCTGTTCGATGAGGAGGAGAGTGAGCCACAAGCCTCTCATCGGAAGCCTGTGGCTCCTCTGGCCCCTCTAAGGAAGAGGACTCGCTTGGCGAGGGCTACTAAGGAGGAGGAGGATTTTGTTCCTCTCTCCAAGCGCCACCGGAGGGCGGCTCCGACTATCGTGGAGTTGAAGGGTGAGAACAATTTCCCTATCAGGGAGCTTAGCTTCCTTCCTCCTTCACCTAGAGTCCCCGAGACCTCCAGCAGCCCCAAGGGCAAGAGGGCGAGACCAGACAAGCTCGAATTCATCAGTGCCCACCTGCATTAGAAGGTACAACCGGCTGAGAAGGTAGCGACTGTAGGCTTCCAACCAGTCCAACTTAAGGAGCTACCATAGGGGAGTTATCCTACTGACGAGGTGTCCTCCAGTACCGATGACGGTGCCCCCTGGCCCCTCAAGCATACATGTCTCCCTGCCGCGCCTCCTACCTCTTACTCCCTGCGGCTCCAGGGCTACCTCTGGAGTACCTTCCCCATGGAGCCGGCAGGCCATACAGGGGCGAACCGAAGAGCACCTTACATCCCTCAGAGGGATAACTTTGGTTGGGATAATCACCAGCTTATATGAGTCACTCCCGAAGGTAAGCTTCTCGGTATATATTTTTTATATTTTATATTTTTTATATTTTATATTTTTTATTTTTTGACCCTTATTTATCTTGTGCCAAGCCACTTCCGAGTGCCTCCTTTTGGGCCGGTGGATGCCCCCCAAGCAAGAAATTGAAGCCCTGCACTAACAGGTGGCAGAATTGGAGGCGGAGGTTTTCCGAGCTCATGAGGAGGGTTGGATGCAGCTGGAGGTTAGCATGGATCTCCGTGCCAAAGTAGACCATTGCATGGACACCCTTCTAGCCTGTGAAGCATCACTGCACAGTACCCGCCACCGGGAGCGATTTCTGTCAGAGAGAGTGACAACCCTCTCCGTGGAAGTGAGTCAACTGACTCAGTAGCAGGGGCGACTCCAAGCTTGGGAGATGAAGCTATTGGAAGACGCCCACTTCGTAGACTCGTCTGCCAAGGCCCTCAATGATCGGATTCAAGAGCAAGCGAATCAGTTGGCGAAGAAAGAAACCGTGATAGAAGTTGTTGCTGCTCACTTATCTGACCTGCTAGAGGACCTCAGCCAAGCCAGGTCACATCTCTCGACCACCTCAGAGCGGCATAAGGAGGCACTGGCAGCCCAGGATCAGATGTCCTCTGAAGTGGTCAGGCTGAAGACTGCTCGGACTAAGCCTTAGAAGGACTACAGAACTACAAGGCTAATGAAGAGTCCCGACAGGCAGAGGCGGAGGCGGAGGCGGAGGCAACATTCAAGGTTAAATTCCTCCAGTCTGAGGAGTTTGGTGATATTTTAGTTGGACAAGTCCTGAAGCGTCTCAAACATGGCTTCAATGGGGTCGTCCAACAACTCTAGCGAGCTATGGTGCTGAAACCAGATATTGATCCGAGCTTTCTCAGCGTCAGGCAGGTTTGGGAGGAGCTTCCAGCGGAGGACCAAGAGTTGTAGTGACCTTCCAAATCTGTGTTGTTTTCCATCTTTTATATTTTGTATTTTTTTTCTTTTCTGAAAGTAGTCAAATATGTAAAAGCAAACTATGAATGAGTAACAACAAATTTTGAATGATGTCTTTGTTATTTTTTGCGTCAATCTCCAATGAAGTCTTTGTTATTTTCTACATCAATCTCCAATGAAGTCTTTGTTATTTTCTACATCAATCTCTTGCATGGTTTATTTTCTGTCTCTTATTTCCTAGTGCATGTATTGTGATTACATTGCATGTTGCTCTTCGTTCCTCCCGTATAGACCTCTTCGCAACCATGAAGTCTAACGTTATGGAGGAGGCAAGGGATGGGTGTGTTATTAGTTTCTTGCGGTGGCAAGAACAAGACATAGCCTCCTTCACTTCTCGGCTAGTCCTATGCATCTCGGGTATCATTGGCACTCAAGATGGAAGGAGCTCGGGCTGCTTTCGGCCGAGCATCCTCAGCACCTCGTTCAGGTCTACACATCTCAGGCATCCTTGGCACCATGAGATTGTAGAAACTTGGCGGGCATCCTTAGCCCCTTGGCCAAGTCTACACATCTCGGGCATCTTCGGCACCACGAGATGGTAGGAACTTGGGCTGCTCCCGGCCGGACATCCTCAGCACCTCGACCAGGTCTACACATCTCGGGTATCCTCGGCACCACGAGATGGTAGGAATTTGGGCTCCTCCTGACCGGGCATCCTCAGCACCTTGACCAAGTCTACACATCTCGAGCATCCTCGGTACCACGAGATGGTAGGAACTTGGGCTGCTCCCGGCCGGGCATCCTCAACACCTCGGCCAGGTCTACACATCTCAGGCATCCTCGGCACCACGAGATTATAGGAACTTGGGCTGCTCCCGGCTGGGCATCCTTAGCACCACGGCCAGGTCTACTCATTTCGGACATCCTTGGCACTACGAGATGGTAGGAGCTCGGGCTGCTCCCAGCCGGGCATCCTCAGCACCTCGGCCAAGTATATACATCTCGGACATCCTCAGCACCACAAGATGATAGGAACTTAGGCTCCTCCCAACCAGGCATCCTCAACACCTCGGCCAGATCTACACATCTCGGGCATCCTCGGCACCACGAGATGGTAGAAACTAGGGCTGCTCCCGACCCGGCATCCTCATCACCTCGGCCAGGTCTACACATCTTGGGCATCCTCGGCACCATGAGATGGTAGGAGCTTGGGCTGTTCTCGGCTAGGCATCCTCAGCATCTCGGCTAGGTCTACACATCTCGAGCATCCTTGTCACCACGAGATGGTAGGATCTTGGATTGCTCTTAGACGGGCATCCTCAGTACCTCAGCCAAGTCTACACATTTTGGGCATCCTCGGCACCACGAGATGGTAGGAACTTGGGCTGCTCCCGGCCAGACATCCTCACCACCTCAGCCAAGTCTACACATCTCAAGCATCCTCAGCACCACGAGATGGTAGGAACTTGGGCTGCTCCCGGTTGGGCATCCTCTGTAGCGACCCGCCTTCTCTACCTTAGACGGACCGTTACTTGTCTACTTCTTGACTCTAATGCACGACTAAGAATGCGGAACTTTCTTTTTTTTTGTATTTAAATCTATCTAAGAATGATATTCTAACTTTAATAGTCATGCATGATACAATGGCACACTTCCTTTCTCTAAAATTCGTAAAGAAAAAAACATTTTAGCCAATTAAAACAACTTCATAAACTTGAAATTAGGACTTTTGCGGAAGTAAATAAGTTATGAAAATCTATATGAACTTTAGACTAGAGTTTGCACCAAATTTTGTATCTATGCAAGGTTTAAACAATTCTAACCATTTAAACTCATCACACAAGGTTCTATAACATTACTAAAGCATTATGGAATATAAATGCAACTTTTCTAAGCATATTTAAAGCAATAAAAACTTAATTCAAAAGGAGACTAACAACATCTTGGCACATGCATCAAATGGCTCCATCAAAGTATCGATATTCAAAACTACTCACGCTCATACTCATCCAATGCAATCATAAGGATATGTATACTAAATAGAATGACATGGAATCTTTACTCGTGGTTTTAAGACATGTAAAATATCTAAAACGCAAATACTTGGATAAATTCTATGTGATCTAACTTAAACTAAGAATCTGTAACAAATGCGCTTTAAGTCTTTTATTCATCTTGACCCAAGGACCTCTCCAAGGTCAGCCACCACACACACGTTACTCAGCACCGCCTCGTCGCCTTCCTTCAAAATTGCTTGCCTTTACCTTTACCTGCAGCAAGAGGAAATGCAACTAATAAGCATAAAGCTTAGCAAGTACTATCTAACTCACAAAATCTCGAAATGTGCAAGCATGCTTTTTAAACAATGTGAAATCACATGAGATACTTTTATGCTTAAAAGAAACACTAAAACATGTATAACTCAAAACATGCATACTCAAGCATTAATAAGTCTTAACTCACTTTTTCTTGGCTTAACTTGAAGCTTTAGCAATTCTTTAACTTTAAATCTTTCTTTAACTTTTAGAAAACTTCCTTAAACTTTAGAAAAACTATGCTAAAGTATATACTTGAAAATAATAACTCACTTGGATCCACTTAAGACGTAAGTACCATCTTATGCGCGTTCCCTAAAAGGTTGGGGTAGTGAGTCACCAATCCTAATAGAGCAGACCTTGGTCTACCAGGGCCAAGACCTTGGAATTGGACACCTGGATTTCTTTAACGACGCCCTTGGACGCCGGGTACTGGCCTTAGAAAATAAAATACTTACTTTTTCTTATCTTGAATGCCTTGGCATTTTAGCGAGCACCTTGTGTGCCCAAATCCCTAAGTCTTGACTTTTGGGGATTTCTTTAAGGCCTTGGCCTTTTCTTTTCTTACCTTTACCTTCTCTTTCCTTTTTCGTAACTTTTCTTAGACCCTAACCTCATATAGGGTACTTAATTAAACTTATACAAGCATGGATTAAACTAAGGTTACATGCAAAATCATAAACTAAAGGAAAATTGCATTTTTAACTTTCTAACGGGAAAAACTTGCGGAAAACCTCCTCTTACTGCAGGTGAGCAGTACTTACCTCAATATCTTGGACTTACAACCAAGAACGGCGTCGGAGGTTCCGAAGAAACTCGGAGTCTCGGATATTTCTTCGCGCTCACGCGTTCCTCTCGTCGCGGGGATTCCGAATATCGGAAAATCTCTCGGAGGAGAGCCTTGGCCGGCCACCGGAGGAAGGTCCTAGGGCTTGGTGTGGTTTCGCCCAAGAGAGGAGAGGAGGGGGCGTGCGTGCGGCTTGGGCGAGGAAGAGAGGAAGTTGCCGAACCAAAAATAAAAGAATCACTTAGGTTCTTCTATTTATACCAAGGGGTATTTCGGTTCAACTTACTACTTAACTTAATATCTCTCTATTTTCTTTCAGCACACCCCTGCTGGGGCTCCTGGTTAACCCAACCAACTTAAGTCGTTGGTCCCATGGGAGGTCTCGGGTTCAAAACTCGTCCAGGCAACTTTTTGCCGAAGACTCTATTTCTTTTAATAAAAATACTAAACGGACTCGGAAAATTCCATAAAAATATTCTAAAAATATCTAGAATATTTCTAAAATATTTTTAAATAGTTCTAAGGACTTTAAGAACTTCAATATGGAAATTTCGGGGCGTTACAATCCCCCATACCTTATAAAAAGTTCATCCTCGAACTTAAAATAATTCTGGATATTTTTCTCTCATGCTGTCTTCACGTTCCCAAGTAGCTTCCTCATGCTTTTGATTCTGCCAGATGACCTTCACTAGTGGCACTTCTTTATTTCTTAATCTTTTAACTGCTTTGTCCACTATCTGTGTCGGTCTGCTCTCATAGCTAAGATCTTCTTGGATCTGTACTGACTGAGGCTGAATCACTTGGCTAGGATCGTGAATACACTTCTTTAGCATAGAGACATGAAATGTACTGTGGATAGCTGACATATCCTCTGGTAAGTCCAGCTCATATGCTACCTTACCAACCCTCTTTATGATCTTGTAGGGTCCTATGTAGCGAGGACTTAGCTTGCCCTTTTTGCCAAATCTCATCACTCCCTTCATAGGAGCGAC
The DNA here is from genome assembly GCA_024364735.1 of Boesenbergia rotunda. NCBI lineage: Eukaryota > Viridiplantae > Streptophyta > Magnoliopsida > Zingiberales > Zingiberaceae > Boesenbergia > Boesenbergia rotunda. Next base: position 253,690 of record JAGFNQ010000308.1, on the reverse strand, counting down.
CTTGAGGAATACTGAATCTCCAACTTGGAATTCCAGTGGCCTACGGCGTGTGTCAGCATAACTTTTCTGTCTACTCTGGGCAGTCTCAATCCTCTGGCGGATCGTCTGGATAGCCTGAGTGGTCTCATCTACAAGTTCAGTCTGGCTGCCTATTTCTGACTCCGTCTCTTTCTTTTCACCAGCTTCTTGCCAACATATGGGTGATCTGCATTTTCTGCCATACAATGCCTCATAAGGTGCCATCCTGATGGTGGCTTGATAGCTATTGTTGTAGGCAAACTCAGCTAAGCACAGAAATTTGCACCAACTACCTTTAAAGTCCAACGCACAAGCCCTGAGCATGTCTTCTAAAATCTGATTTACTCTCTCTGTTTGTCCATCTGTCTGGGGATGGAAAGCTGTGCTGAACTAAAGTCTGGTGCCTAGGGCATCCTGAACACACCTCCAAAAATGGGAGATGAACCGCCCATCTCTGTCAGAAACGATCGACTTCGGAAATCCGTGAAGCCTGATCACTTCTTTCACGTATAGCTGTGCTAACTGCTCTACCGAATGCGATAACTTGATGGCTAGGAAGTGGGCAGACTTGGTCAATCTGTCCACTATCACCCATATTGCATCGTGTCCATGGGTGGTCCTTGGGAGACCTGTGATAAAATCCATGGATATCTCTTCCCACTTCCACTCTGGAATGGGAAGAGGCTGCAGAACTCCTCCTGGTCTCTGGTGCTCTGCTTTGACTCTCTGGCAGGTTAAGCAGGTACTGATATATCTGGCCACGTCTCGCTTGAGTCCAGACCACCAGAACCTTTGCTTTAAATCTTGGTACATCTTGGTAGAACCAGGATGCATAGAGTACGGGGTACTGTGGGCTTCTTCTAAAATATTCTTTCTTAGTTCCTCATCATTGGGGACGCAAAGGCGGTCTCCAAGATAGAGGATGCCACTATCTGATACTCGAAACTCTGAATTTTCTGCCTCTTGGATCTCCTGCTTGATCGTCTGGATCTCTGGGTCTTGACTTTGCTTTCTTTGTATATCCACAAGCAGGGTTGACTCTAGAGTCAATGCAGAAAGTTGCCCAATTATTACCTCAACTCCAAAATCCTTTATTTCTTTCTGAAGTGGTAGAGACAGTGATGATAGGGACATCAGTGCTGCACAGGATTTTCTGCTCAGTGCATCTGCCACTTTATTAGCTTTACCTGGGTGGTAGAGGATTTCACAGTCATAATCTTTGACCAACTCTAGCCACCTGCGCTGCCTCATATTCAGATCCTTCTGAGTGAAGAAGTACTTCAAACTCTGATGGTCTGTGAAGATTCTGCACTGCACTCCATACAGGTAGTGTCTCCAGAGCTTCAGTGCAAAAACCACAGCTGCTAGCTCAAGGTCATGAGTAGGGTAATTCTTCTCATAGTCCTTGAGTTGTCTGGAGGCATATGCTATTACTTTACCGTCTTGCATGAGGACAGCTCCAAGGCCCATCTTGGATGCATCACTGTAGATGTCAAAGGCCTTGTCACTCTCTGGAACAGTCAGGATGGGAGCACTAGTCAATCTTTTCTTCAGTTCTAGGAAGCTGTGCTCGCATTTATCTGACCACTCAAACTTCTGATTCTTTCTGGTCAGGGATGTGAGTGGAGAGGCTATTCTGGAAAAGTCCTCCACAAACTTTCTGTAATATCCTGCCAGGCCTAAGAAGCTTCTGATTTCACTAGCATTCTTGGGCCTACACCAGTTGCTGACTGCTTCTATCTTGGCTGGATCAACTTGAATGCCTTCTTTGGATACAATGTGACCTAGGAAGGTCACCTGATCTAGTCAAAACTCACACTTTGAGAATTTTGCATAGAGCTTCTCCTGCTGAGGGATTTGCAGCACTATCCTCAAGTGTGTAGCATGGTCCTCTGGAGTCTGTGAGTATATGAGAATATCATCAATAAATACAATGACGAATTTATCAAGATACTCCCTGAAGATGTGGTTCATCAGCTCCATGAAGACTGCTGGAGCATTGGTTACTCCAAAAGGCATCACTACAAATTCGTAGTGGCCGTATCTTATCCTGAAGGCCGTCCTGGGGATGTCACTTTCTTTAACCTTTAGCTGATGATACCCAAAACGCAGATCTATCTTCGAGAATACTGTAGCCCCTTTGAGTTGATCAAATAAATCATCTATTCTAGGAAGGGGTACTTGTTCTTGATGGTTACCTTGTTTAGAGCTCTGTAGTCTATGCACAGACGCATAGACCCATCCTTCTTCTTGACGAAAAGTATAGGAGCTCCCCAGGGTGAATGACTCGGGCGAATGAAGCCCTTGTCTAGTAGCTCCTGGAGTTGCTCTTGTAATTCCTTCAACTCTGCTGGAGACATACGATATGGGGCCTTCGAGATCGGACCGGTACCTGGTACTAGCTCGATCTCGAATTCCACTTCTCTGTTGGGAGGTAGTCCAGGTAGTTCTTCTGGAAATACTTCTGGATACTCACAGACTACCCGTACATCCTCCTGCTTGCGCTCTTCCTTTGCTTCTATGTCCACTATGCGTGCCAAGAAAACCAGCACACCCTTGTTCTAGCATCTGGTGGGCTGCCAAGGCTGAGAGGAATTTCTGAGTCTTCCTCCTTGGGGCTCCTTGAAATTCGAACGGTGGTTCTCCTTCTGGACTGAAAACCACCTTCCTCCGGCGATAGTCCACTGAAGCGCTGTACTTACTGAGGAAATCCATGCCCAGTATGACGTCGAAGTCTTGCATCGCAAGGACTATTAGATCGACATATAGCTCTCGGTCTGAAATCTTGATTGATACAGCCTGGAGCCGCTGGGTGGATTCCATGATCTCCCCTGAAGGGAGAGTTGTTAGGAATCTGGACTCCCAACTCTCTGCAGGCACCTGTAACTTACTAGCAAAAGGTACTGATACGAAAGAATGGGTCGCCCCAGTGTCAAACAGTGTAGTAGCTAAATGCTGAAAAATAACTATTTGACCTGTTACGACCGTGGAGGCGCTGGCAGCTTCTTCCTTCGTGAGGGAAAAGACTCTGGCATTGGTTGAAACTGGTGCTGCTTCCAACCCTCCCTGACTGATCTGAGGTCCCTCCAGTATAGTAGGCATGTAATGTAACTGAGGCTTGCCTCCATACTGTACGGACTGCTGAGGAAGTACCTTAAACTTGTTTGGGCAGTCTTTGGATCTGTGTCCCTCTTGTCCACATGAGTAGCATCCAGTTACACCCAAAAGGCATGCTCCTGGATGGGTCCTCCCACACTTAGGACAAGGTGGATACCTAGCTTGCTTGTTCTCTGGGTTTCCTTTTTGCTGCCAGGCCACTGCTTCCTTTTGGTTCTTGTTCTTCCAGTTCTGGTTATTTGGCTGAGGCTTCTGGCCTCCCGTTGTCTTGTTCTCAATCAGGACTGGCTTCTGCTGTGTTTGTTGTGCCTTGATGCTATTCAGATAGTGCTCTGAGATAGAGCACTACTACCAACTCCTCGCTGGTCTGGGGTCGGTGCGTCCTGCTGTTCACATTGAGTGCTATTTTAGGGTTCAGCATGCGGAGCATCAGTCTGACTCGCTCCTTCTCTGTGCTGACTAGCTCTGGGCAGAGGCGAGCTAGTCTGTTGAACTTCGCAACTGCTTCTCCCACTGGTAGGTTACCTTGTCTGAACTCCATGAAGTCCCTCGTAGTGCTTGTTGGTAACCCGCATGTGGAAGAAACTCCTCATAGAACTCTTGCTCGAAATCTGTCCAGCTCATCTGGTTGACTATCCTCTTACTCTTGACCCGCTCCCACCACATACGAGCATCTCCAGTTAGGCAGAAGGAGGCACATTTGACCTTCTCGACTTCTGGCCAGTCAAGAAACTCCATTGTGCTCTCTAAAGTCTTGAACCAAGCCTGGGCATCCCAGGGCTCAGTCGTGCCTGAGAAGCTTTCAGGTTTCAGCCTCTGCCACTTGACGAGGTATGCTTCTTGTCTTCGGTTCACGGCAGGGGTCTCCAGTGTGACTGGTGGAACTTCAGCCACCACTGGAGTTTCCACTCCTGCTGTGGGTGGTGTGGGGGGCACTGGGTGCTGATTTGCCATCAGTGTGGCGATAATCTTCTGTTGCTCTGAAATCTGAGCTTGCATTTGAGCAATGACTGCCATCAGGTTCGGCTGTTCTGTGCCAGGCTCATTGTTATCTTGAACTGGAGTTCTGTTCCTTGCATTAGGAGCTCGGCCTCTTCTTGCCATCTAATAATGCATAAAGGAACAAGAAATCACTACTACATCTCTAGGTATAAACTTGTCTTCTTACTTAGTAACCTAATATCCATTCTAGGGATTAAACATGATTTCGTGATACTAAGGTATTAAACATGCTTCCTTGTTCTATGCACATATGAGTAAGTACTTAAGCATTTCTCTATATTGCAATTAAATAAAGGAGCAATAGAAAAACTGAAACTTAAAACTTTCTTACTTGAAGACGGCAAGGTTGATGCTGATGTGTGTGTGATGCTGGAGAATGGGAACTGCTCTGATACCAACTGTAGCGACCCGCCTTCTCTACCTTAGACGGACCGTTACTTTGTCTACTTCTTGACTCTAATGCACGACTAAAATTCGGAACTTCTTTTTTTTTGTATTTAAATCTATCTAAGAATGATATTCTAACTTTAATAGTCATGCATGATACAATGCACACTTCCTTTCTCTAAAATTCGTAAAGAAAAAAACATTTTAGCCAATCAAAACAACTTCATAAACTTGAAATTAGGACTTTTGCGGAAGTAAATAAGTTATGAAAATCTATATGAACTTTAGACTAGAGTTTGGACCAAATTTTGTATCTATGCAAGGTTTAAACAATTCTAACCATTTAAACTCATCACACAAGGTTCTATAACATTACTAAAGCATTATGGAATATGAATGCAACTTTTCTAAGCATATTTAAAGCAATAAAAACTTAATTCAAAAGGAGACTAACAAACATCTTGGCACATGCATCAAATAGCTCCATCAAAGTATCGATATTCGAAACTACTCACGCTCATACTCATCCAATGCAATCATAAGGATATATACTAAATAGAATGACATGGAATCTTTACTCGTGGTTTTAAGACATGCAAAATATCTAAAACGCAAATACTTGGATAAATTCTATGTGATCTAACTTAAACTAAGAATCTGTAACAAATGCACTTTAAGTCTTTTATTCATCTTGTCCCAAGGACCTCTCCAAGGTCAGCCACCACACACACGTACTCAGCACCGCCTCGTCGCCTTCCTTCAGAATTGCTTGCCTTTACCTTTACCTGCAGCAAGAGGAAATGCAACTAATAAGCATAAAGCTTAGCAAGTACTATCTAGCTCACAAAATCTCGAAATGTGCAAGCATGCTTTTTAAACAATGTGAAATCACATGAGATACTTTTATGCTTAAAAGAAACACTAAAACATGTATAACTCAAAACATGCATACTCAAGCATTAATAAGTCTTAACTCACTTTTTTTGGCTTAACTTGAAACTTTAGCAATTCTTTAACTTTAAATCTTTCTTTAACTTTTAGAAAACTTCCTTAAACTTTAGAAAAACTTTGCTAAAGCATA
>JAGFNQ010000308.1:81044-232922 GCA_024364735.1 Boesenbergia rotunda | reverse complement strand
TTCTAAAATCTGACTCTCTCTGTTTGTCCATCTGTCTGGGGATGGAAGGCTGTGCTGAACTGAAGTTTGGTGCCTAGGGCGTCCTGAACACACCTCCAAAAATGGGAGATGAATCGCCCATCTCTGTCAGAAACGATCGACTTCGGGACTCCGTGAAGCCTGATTACTTCTTTCACGTACAGCTGTGCTAATTGCTCTACCGAATGCGATAACTTGATGGCTAGGAAGTGGGCAGACTTGGTCAATCTGTCCACTATCACCCAAATTGCATCGTGTCCATGGGTGGTTCTTGGAAGACCTGTGATAAAGTCCATGGATATTTCTTCCCACTTCCACTCTGGGATGGGAAGAGGCTGCAGAACTCCTCCTGGTCTCTGGTGCTCGGCTTTGACCCTCTGGCAGGTCAAGCAGGTACTGATATATCTGGCCACGTCTCGCTTGAGTCCAGACCACCAGAACCTTTGTCTTAAATCTTGGTACATCTTGGTAGAACCAGGATGCATAGAATACGGGGTACTGTGGGTTTCTTCTAAAATATTCTTTCTTAGTTCCTCATCATTGGGGACGCAAAGGCGGTCTCCAAGGTAGAGGATACCACTATCTGATACTCGAAACTCTGAATTTTCTGCCTCTTGGATCCCCTGCTTGATCTTCTGGATTTCTGGGTCTTGATCTTGCTTTCTTTGTATCTCCACAAGCAGGGTTGACTCTAGAGTCAATGCAGAAAGTTGCCCAATTATTACTTCGACTCCAAAATCCTTTATTTCTTTCTGAAGTGGTAGAGACAGTGATGATAGGGACATCAGTGCCACACAGGATTTTCTGCTCAGTGCATCTGCCACTTTATTAGCTTTACCTGGGTGGTAGAGGATTTCACAGTCATAATCTTTGACCAACTCTAGCCACCTGCGCTGCCTCATATTCAGATCCTTTTGAGTGAAGAAGTACTTCAAACTCTGATGGTCCATGAAGATTCTGCACTGCACTCCATACAGGTAGTGTCTCCAGAGCTTCAGTGCAAAAACCACAGCTGCTAGCTCAAGGTCGTGGGTAGGGTAATTCTTCTCATAGTCCTTGAGCTGTCTGGAGGCATATGCTATCACTTTACCATCTTGCATGAGGACAGCTCCAAGGCCCATCTTGGATGCATCACTATAGATGTCAAAGGCCTTGTCACTCTCTGGAACAGTCAGGATGGGAGCACTAGTCAATCTCTTCTTCAGCTCTAGAAAACTGTGCTCGCATTTATCTGACCACTCAAACTTCTTGTTCTTTCTGGTCAAGGCTGTGAGTGGAGAGGCTATCCTGGAAAAGTCCTCCACAAATTTTCTGTAATATCCTGCCAGGCCTAAGAAGCTTCTGATCTCACTGGCATTCTTGGGTCTACACCAGTTGCTGACTGCTTCTATCTTGGCTGGATCAACTTGAATGCCTTCTTTGGATACAATGTGACCTAGGAAGGTCACCTGATCTAGCCAAAACTCACACTTCGAGAATTTTGCATAGAGCTTCTCCTGCTGAAGGATCTGTAGCACTATCCTCAAGTGTGTAGCATGGTCCTCTGGAGTCTGTGAATATATGAGGATATCATCAATAAACACAATGACGAATTTATCGAGATACTCCCTAAAGATGTGATTCATCAGCTCCATGAAGACTGCTGGAGCATTGGTTACTCCAAAAGGCATTACTACAAATTCGTAGTGGCCGTATCTTGTCCTGAAGGCCGTCCTGGGGATGTCACTTTCTTTAACCTTTAGCTGATGATACCCAGAACGCAGATCTATCTTCGAGAACACTGTAGCCCCTTTGAGTTGATCAAATAAATCATCTATTCTAGGAAGGGGGTACTTGTTCTTGATGGTTACCTTGTTCAGAGCTCTGTAGTCTATGCACAGACGCATAGACCCATCCTTCTTCTTGACGAAAAGTACAGGAGCTCCCCAGGGTGAATGACTCGGGCGAATGAAGCCCTTGTCTAGTAGCTCCTGGAGTTGCTCTTGTAATTCCTTCAACTCTGCTGGAGACATACGATATGGGGCCTTCGAGACCGGACCGTTACCGGGCACTAGCTCGATCTCGAATTCCACTTCTCTGTTGGGAGGTAGTCCAGGTAATTCTTCTGGGAACACTTCTGGATATTCGCAGACTACCCGTACATCCTCCTGCTTGAGTTCTTTCTTTGCTTCTGAGTCCACTATGTGTGCAAGAAAACCAGCACACCCTTGCTCTAGCATCTGGTGGGCTGCCAAGGCTGAGAGAAATTTCTGAGTCTTCCTCCTTGGAGCTCCTTGAAACTCGAATGGTGGTTCCCCTTCTGGGCTGAAAACCACCTTCCTTCTACGGCAGTCCACTGAAGCGCTGTACTTACTGAGGAAATCCATGCCCAATATGATGTCGAAGTCCTGCATCGCAAGGACTATCAGATCGACATATAGCTCTCGGTCTGAAATCTTGATTGGCACAGCCCGGAGCCGCTGGGTGGATTCCATGATTTTCCCTGAAGGGAGAGTTGTCAGGAATCTGGACTCCCAACTCTCTATAGGCACCTGTAACTTACTAGCAAAAGGTACTGATACGAAAGAATGGGTCGCCCCAGTGTCAAACAGTGTAGTAGCTAAATGCTGAAAAATAACTATTTGACCTGTTACGACCGTGGAGGCGCTGGCAGCTTCTTCCTTCGTGAGGGAAAAGACTCTGGCATTGGTTGGAACTGGTGCTGCTTCCAATCCTCCCTGACTGATCTGAGGTCCCTCCAGCATAGTAGGCATGTAATGTAACTGGGGCTTGCCTCCATACTGTACAGACTGCTGAGGAAGTACTTTGAACTTGTTTGGGCATTCTTTGGATCTGTGTCCCTCTTGTCCACATGAATAACATCCAGTTACACCCAAAAGGCATGTCCCTGGATGGTTCCTCCCACACTTAGGACAAGGTGGATACCTAGCTTGCTTATTCTCTGGTTTTCCTTTCTGGCTGCCAGGCCACTGCTTCCTTTTGTGGTTCTTGTTCTTCCAGTTCTGGCTATTTGGCTGAGGCTTCTGGCCTCCTATTGTCTTGTTCTCAATCAGGACTGGCTTCTGCTGTGCTTGCTGTGCCTTGATGCTATTCAGGTAGTGCTCTGAGATTAGGGCACTACTGACCAACTCCTCGCTGGTCTGGGGTCGGTGCATCCCGCTGTTCACGTTGAGTGCTATCTCCGGGTTCAGCATGCGAAGCATCAGTCTGACTCGCTCCTTCTCTGTGCTGACTAGCTCTGGGCAGAGGCGAGCTAGTCTGTTGAACTTTGCAACTGCTTCTCCCACTGGTAGGCAACCCTGTCTGAACTCCATAAAGTCCTCGAAGTGCTTGTTGGTAACCTTCATGTGGAAAAATTCCTCATAGAACTCGTGCTCAAAATCTACCCAGCTCATCTGGTTGACTATCTTCTTACTCTTGACTCGCTCCCACCACATACGAGCATCTCCAGTTAGGCAGAAGGAGGCACATTTGACCTTCTCAACCTCTGGCCAGTCGAGAAGTTCCATCGTACTCTCTAAAGTCTTGAACCAAGCCTGGGCATCCCAGGGCTCAGTCGTGCCTGAGAAGCTTTCTGGTTTCAGCCTCTGCCACTGGACGAGGTATGCTTCTTGTCTTCGGTTCACCGCAGGGGTCTCTTGTGGGACTGGTGGAACTTCAGCCACTACTGGAGTTCCCACTCCTGCTGTGGGTGGTGTAGGGGGCACTGGGTGCTGATTCGTCATCAGTGTGGCGATGGTCTTCTGTTGTTCTGTAATCTGAGCTTGCATTTGAGCAATGACTGCCATCAGGTTTGGCTGTTCTGTGCCAGGCTCACTGTTATCTTGAACTGGGGTTCTGTTATTAGCATTAGGAGCTCGGCCTCTTCTTGCCATCTAATAATGCATAAAGGAACAAGAAATCACTACTACATCTCTAGGTATAAACTTGTCTTCTTACTTAGAAATCTGATATCCATTCTAGGGATTAAATATGATTCCGTGATACTAAGGGATTAAACATGCTTCCTTGTTCTATGCACATGTGAGTAGTACTTAAGCATTTCTCTATACTGCAGTTAAATAAAGGAGCAATAGAAAAACTGAAACTTAAAGCTTTCTTACTTGAAGACGGCAAGGTTGATGCTGATGTGTGTGTGATGCTGGAGAATGGGACCTGCTCTGATACCACCTGTAGCGACCCGCCTTCTCTGCCTTAGACGGATCGTTACTTTTCTCTGCTTCTCGACTCTAATGCACAACTAATAGAAATGCGGAAATCTTTTTTTTTTCCTTTTTTCTTTTTTTTTCTTTTTTTTCCAAAAATATCAAACGGACTCGGAAAATTCCATAAAAATACTCTAAAAATTCCTAAAAATATCTAGAATATTTCTAAACCATTTCTAAATAATTCTAAGGACTTTAAGAACTAAAAATGGAAATTTTGGGGCGTTACAAGTTCAGAGGGGTTCCCTAGATTGCTTGGATCATCCACAAACTTCATCACACTCAGACACAGCTGAATCAAGGAATTCGAATGGGGATTTCAGATTGAGCAGAGTTGAGCTCGGATTGATTCGCAGAAGCAGTTTCCCAATGATTTGTGTAGCTTACGGGTTCGAGGCTCACCCTTATGTGACGGCAAGGAGTTCTTGAGCTAAAGAAGGGATTGAGGATTAGTTTTCTTAGTGAATTCATGTTAACTAGCTGTTATTTCGATTTCTGCAATTTATTTCAGTCTGAATTTTGTATCAGCTGCTGTAGCTTTCTTTTCCAAATCGATTCTGTCTTAGTTAGGTTTAATTTCTGCAAGTTAAGTAGACATATTGCTTGTTGAGTGAACAATTGCATCAATTTCAGTTTATTTTATGTTTAGTTGCTTGCGTTTTAGTTTTGTTCAGCTTTTCCCTTTGCGTATCAACTCTGTTTTCTGCGTATCAATTTAGTGTCTACCAGTTTCAGTATTCAGTTCTGAATTTTGCATCCATAAACCTAGCTTATCTGAATCGTGTTTGAACACTAGAATTGTGTACTTGATCTTAGTTGTGTGTTTGTCTTTGAATTCAATTAGAAGCTGCATTTCTGCATTCATGACTTTACCTTCCTGCATATCGATTCCTGCATCAATTTGTTTCTGAATTAGCATCAGTTTTTGGCGTATCAATTTCCTTCTTGAATTCCTGAATTGCGTCTCCAGCTAGATTTGGTTTTATCTTATGAATTTAAATGGTAGCTTGTCTCATTTGCAAAGCACTTGAGTTCATTTCTGCATTTAGTTTCTATTGATGCATGTCAGTTTATTTCTGCAAAAACTACAACTTCATTTCTGAAATTCAATTCCCATATCTGCTATTGAGTTCAGTTCGGTAATCCTCAGTTGTTATTTCTGAAATGGTATCAAGTGAGCTTAGTGTTAACTTCTGAATTCACTTTGCAGTTTGTTTTCATTTAATAGCAATTGATATCAGGTTCTGAATTTGGTTTCCAACTTGTGTATCAGTCCTTCCTTGCGTGCCAATTACAATTCCTGTGCTTTCATTTGCTCGAGAAGTCTGCACTCTACTTGTTTATTTCTCATCAATTGCTTCACATCAAATTATATATTTGCATTAGTTAAGCTTTCGGCACAAAAGTTGTTTCAATTGCGTACCAAGTCCAATTCTGAATTATTGTTTACAGTTGATTGCCTGCGAAATTTGGTTCTTCCTTCTGTAGTTCAGTTTGGATTCTTGTAATTAGTATCAAGTGAAGTCTCGGGATTGGATTGGTGTTGGACTGTTTTAGATTGCTTGCATTTGGTTTGTCTTGAGTTTGATTTTGGAAGCAAGTCTTTGCATTAGTTCCAATCGAAAGTCAACTGCTGTGTTGCTTCATTGCTTAGCATTTGTTTTGCATTTGAAATCAGATTCGTTTTCCAAAGTTGATTAAGTGCTTTAGTGGATTAAGTTGTCCATTGGTTGAGTTATAACTTGCTATCACTTGTTAAGTTCCATAGTTAAGTTTCCTTTCTTTTTATTGTGATTTCATTTCCAATTGCAACCCAAACCCAAATCTTATTTGAAACCCAAAAAATATTCGACGACACATAAACTCGAGCTTGAATCAAGCAACCTCAACTAGTCCTAGGAAAAATACGACTGTGGCCTCTTTACTACGTTTTCATCTTTGCTAGCAAAAAGGGTTTTCAGCTTTTCACATATCTAAATTTTGAGACGCACATTTGTGACACCTAGTTCGGGTCCATCAGGTTGCCAGGAAGCAAAGTCCTAGCGAAGGGCTGCTAGGCACCTGGCGAAGGACATCCAGGAAACAAAGACCTAGCGAAGGACTGCTAGGCACCAGGCGAAGGACTGCTTGGAAATAAAGACCTGGCGAAGGACAGTTAGGCACCTGGCGAAGGACTGCTGGCCAAAAGTCCAACCGGAGGAGCCGGTTGACAACAAGTAAATTCTCCTGAGAGGAGTAGGTGAGGACGCGCTCCCCGTCTTCTCCTGAGAGGAGTAGGTGAGGACGCGCTCCCCGTCGAGGGAACAGTAGGCGTCGGTTCGACCTAGGGTTCCATTTTGGAGACCCAAAGTCAGAACCAAAACAGCTAAGGCTGTATAAACATAACATATTCTTATTTTATTGTATTTGCAACTAACCCTAGATGCAGGACCAAAGGAACGAGTCTATGCAGCTCAGAACTCCTCAAGGGAGAGAGGCAGCAGCTGAGTTGGGCACCCCGGAGGTCCCGGGCGCCCCTAAGGTCAAGGCAAAGCAGTAAACAAAAAAAAGCGCTTCAAAGGCTTACTGGGTCAGGGCGCCCCCTGTTGGGACCGGGTGCATGTTGACATGGATGCGGGTTCGTAATTTTAAATTTAATTACGTGCAGCGGAAGGTTTAGCATAAATAATTTCTCAAATTATCTAACCACACATCTAGCATGCAACCTTATGTTGTGTGGACATGATCATATATTTAAAATTTTACAGAAAGTAAACTAATTTACTTAATACCTCGCGTAACTCGAAGAAAGGGACAAGATCCAACCGTAGCGTCCCTTGGAAGCTCCGCCTCTATTCGCGCCCACGCCGAGTTTTCTTCGGGATGACTTCGCAAAGCCACGAGTTTCGTGCCGACGAGAACTACTAGATTCTCCAAAGGCACGACAAGAATATCAAGAGAGAGATGGAAAACTAACCACCAAACGAAGAACGAAATCAAGATTCCGGGAGGAAGGAAGGAGTTGCGCCCGCTTCTTCTTCTTCTTCGGCCTCTTCTTGGTGGTGGAAGCTCACGGCAAAGGGGAGGGCCTCTAGGGCCAGCACCACTAGAGGAGAGAGAGGGAGAGAAGGAGAGGGAGAGAGGCTAGGCAAGAATCCTTGATCTCTTGGATTGATTTCCAAGCCTTGCCTTGGTTCCTTTATATAGTAGCCTCTCAATCGCCAAGTCTCCCTTTAACGAAATAAATTTTCATAAGAAATTTATCTTATAAATTTTTCTATGAATTATTCCGTTATGTCAAGTTTTTATTATAACTTAATTTATAATAAAACAATCATGTCTCCCCTTTTATTATGGAAAGAAATTTCTTTATATAAATTTCTTTATCACGGTAAATCAATCCATTATTGATTTTATAAAATAAAATAAACCAATCTATGGTTCACTTTAATTTCCATGAAAAATAAATCCCTTTATATAAATTTCTTTATCCATAATTTCATAAAACAAACCACGCTCAGTTTATTTTATAATTTGAACCAAACAATTTGGTTCTCCCCTTTTATTGTGGCCGGCCAAACAAAGAGGGTGGGGACCCTCTTTGGCCGGCCAAACCCAAGCCATGACCTCACGAATTAAACTCATTTAATTCGTCCAATAAGTCTTCAAAAGACTTAGCCATTTTATGCTTCCGATGCGTCTCTGAAAAATTCAGATTCGACTTATCTCTCTTGATCGGAAAATCTAATTTTCAACTCGTTTTAAATCCCTTGGATTACTCGTAGTGCGTGTGACTAAATAGGCTTTCGATTTATGTTGGCCGTCTATAATTAACCAATTATAGAACGATCATGAGTGGCACCTAGTAGTACATCATGATCCCCAATTAATCGAAAGATCAACGGTTGACCTCAGATATAATTCTGAAACCCTTCAGCAGCTTTAATGAATCGTGCCTCATTCCCTTCACCATCTTATACCCACATGGTTCAGGACATGGTCTATGTGTGTCAGTCCCCACTAGGCTGACTACGTCACACCTAGCCCAAGTAACGTTCTCTCGTCCTACGGATTCTAATTACTCTCATGTATTTAAGAGATTCATACTCTTAACATGTCATGCTCTGGCTAGAGGCTTCGAGTAACAATCCGACGATAGGCCTTGGGTATACATCTCCTCGCAAGGAGTGGTGAATCCTTCGTAGGCTGTTCAAACACCTTCGGCACTTCGACTTATACCCAATCATCCTGGGTCCACACCTCCTTGGAGATGCTTGCTTAAGATGTCAAAGTATAAGTCTTCATGACCAAGATGACTTGAACATCGCAAGTCAAAGGAACATCGCACTTAAGCTGCAGTAAGAATTTCATTGACATATCTATATGTAGATTACCATATGAAGTTTTACAGCTAGTCACTCCAATGAACTAGTTCCCTTAACTAGCATTCATATTTATCTCCTGACATCCCAATGTCACCAGCCAGTGAGAATCTGCTGATTAGAGAATAACCCATGCTAGTCTCAACAGAATTGATAGTATCCGTATTTATCAATTCATCGACTAGGGATAATTTCAATACTTCACAATTGCACATGCAGAGATAATCACTAGTTGTGAATTCATCACAAATTCTCTCATGCTATGAATTGTATTGCGTACATTCAGTAAATAAGTTTAAGATCTCAATCAAATACATGAACATGTATACTCAAATAGTGAATATTCATTTATTAAAGTAAATGATTACAATCACAAGGCGATTGTCTTAGGACACTTTTCTCATATTACTAACACCCCCTGTGTCCCGGGCGCCCCCAGCGTCCCGGGTGCCCCTAGTGCCCAGGGAGCCCTGGGTTCAAGCCACCGAAGTGAACCGGTCGAGAAGCAAGTATAACAAGTCAACCGGGGCGCCCCCAGCGTCCCGGGCGCCCCCACAATCAAACCTCAACCCTACTCAACCGGGATAAGGGCTGACCGAGATTGTTGCGGATCGAAGGCCACGTGGAGGGTGCCTTGGGGATCGACCCCCAAGGCCGGGAAGTCTGACGAATTTGGTCTTAGTTAAAGGTCAAATAGTAGTCTTGGTGCTCAGGTATTGCCGAGGTATTGTGGCGCGGTTTCTCCACCCACAAGGAGCGACAAGGGCTAGCCAGAGATTATCCGGGGAGTGATCCACCGACGGATTCTTAGATTAGTCACCCTTAGGGGTGGATACCAAGTAAATCGATATTGTCAGCATTGCTTTCTTGTTGTTAGTTTTATTCTTTTGTATTTCCGCTTGCGCAACTAACAACGTAGGAAGAAGAAGATTCGACAATTGCTATTCACCCCCCTCTAGCAACCGTACAAGATCCAACAGTTATCAGGAGATTGACCCCTATTGAAAAACTTTACAGAAGGTTTCTCACTCTAGAAATCCCTGTTATCAGTCAACTAATCTCCTGTTCCAGTCGACTGATACTCAAAAATTAGTCTTTCAACATTTCTGAACTCAATTTCAGAAATGCATAACAAATTCCACATATCTCTAAAAATTTCTAAATTTTGTGGAGAGGTATGTGATACCCATATCTACTTGAGAAAAATATATTTAAAAATGTACATATCTCAGATCCTAAAATTAACATAAAACTCAAAACTAGTTAAATGGTTCAATTGAATCTTGACCTATTGCCCTAGTTTTGGCTTCCTCTTGATGTATCTGCCCATACCAAACCACAATACATCTCTAGCATTAGTTTATATGACATCTATACATCAACAATCAATTTTCATGCAATGCGACCCTAATGTCATATTTTTATGTATGAAACTCAAATCACATGTGTCAAAACCCAAGGATTGAAACTCAAATCCATCTCCAAACATTTTGGCACATTCCATGGCTCATCTAGACTTCTAAGAGACATCCTTCTGAAATCCATTGACCATGAGTCCCAACTTGGCTCTTTGAGCTCTTCGTTGAGCTATTAGCTTTAGCCACCTCCCTAGGTGACTCTACCACAAATGCTAGGCCACAATAGTTCACCTTCGGTGACTTTTGGCCTACAAATGTGGCCTTATTAATTTTGGACACCTTGTCCTTGATTAAGGTGTTCTTCTTGTCCTTAAATAACTTTCTCTTGTCATTTTTGGACTTCCTATCCTTGCCATAATTATTTCCTATCCTAGCATATATCTTTTCATTAGCCTTGGATGACTCTCCCTTGCCCTTATCATTTGCCACCCTATCATATGATTTTCCTTTGACATTGGCGGACCTAGATCGATATCCCAAACCCGATCTATCATTGATGGATTTTTGACTACCCAACACCATACTCAACCCTTTAGATCCAATAGTGAATCTATCTAGGGTTTTCTCCAGCTTCTCAAGCTTTGCCCTCAAAGCTTGATTTTTTCCTTTCTAGGTTTCTAAATCTAGAATCAACATGTCCACCTTAGACATTCCTAGACCTACCAATTCTAGGTATGTGTCTCCTCTTCTTGGGATTTATACCTTGGTCCTTATGCCTAATGGTTCTAAATTTATCATGATGCATAGATTGCCTAGGGTTTTGATATGCATTATTAACTCTATTCCTATCATGATATTTGAATCCAAAATTATGCATGGGTAAATAATTTACATTATTCCTACCTAACATGCATGAAGAAATTTAAATTTAAATTACATATAAGGTTATGGTATATCTCCCTTTCCCTTGTAGCTCCCCTTTGATGTGAGCTTCTCCCACTTATTCAAATGCGCCAATTTTTTGAGTTCTCCACTCCTTGGGCATTTGGTGTGTTAGTGTCCTTGCTCCCCACACGTGAAACATCTAATGTGCTTCTTCTTCTTCTCCCTACAACTCATATTAGATTTTGAAGGAATTTACTTGAGTTTAGGGGTTATCTCTTTTTTCATATCCAATGGACACTTATCCTTATAGTGTCCCTTTTCATTGCACCCAAAAAAAATGATATGGTCTTTTGATTTTGCTTTGGTGGAGGTTCTAGTTAGGCTGATGACACATAGATTGGGCTTATCAAATTTTTAGCGCCGTTGCCGGGGAAGCAACTAGTTGATTTGTTTGATTTTTGCTTGTATGCTTTTAGACATATCATTGGGTTC
The DNA here is from genome assembly GCA_024364735.1 of Boesenbergia rotunda. Classification (NCBI taxonomy): domain Eukaryota; kingdom Viridiplantae; phylum Streptophyta; class Magnoliopsida; order Zingiberales; family Zingiberaceae; genus Boesenbergia; species Boesenbergia rotunda. The sequence goes on along the minus strand of JAGFNQ010000308.1, from coordinate 221,603 downwards.
TGTTTTATTTTGTTTTATCTTTTGTATACGGTTACTGCCATTTTTCTTGTTTGTTTTGTGACAGGGGTGCAGGTTAAAAATGTTTTCATACACTTATCAGCAGCCGTGTCCACAATTTCAGCAGAACCAACCATTCAATCAACCACAGCAAGATTTTCAACAACCCTACTCGAATTTCCAGCAACCACAACAATTTCAGCAGCCACCACAACCATTTCAACCGCAATTCCAACAATTTCAGCCGGATTTTCAGCCAATTCAGCCATTATTCCAGAATTTTCAGATTGAGATACTTGGAGTCGCCAGAAGAGCCCAGCAGCCAGTCCCTACCCATCGCAACGACATGGTTTCGTTTTGTACTTTGTAGTGTATTGGTTTATATTTCTTTTAGCGATATGTATATGTCGTATGTGTCGTGAGCCCTAAGGGGTTGTTGTATTTGTTGTTTCGTCATAAGTCGGACCGGTCCGCAGTCAGGTATGGTTTATTATGTTTTATTGTTATGGTTTTCTTAGTGTCTACATATATTTTGAGGCCTGAGGCCAATTAAACTGCGTGGTGATGTCTATTATTATCTGCGTGTGTGTTGGTATGTGTAAATTATCCGCCGGACAGGGGAGGTGCTGTCCGATTTTATATTGGAACAGCGGCTCCTGGGTCTCGGGGCGTGACAATTTATTTTGGTATCAGAGCCCAAGTTATCGGATACCTTGAGGACTGGTGGATTTTCGGTGTCTATCTGATACCAATTCATTTTGGTATCAGAACGTAGGTTTACGATGCCTACTTAATTTACTAGTCTTGTCGGATTTGTTCGGAGTGTTTTTCTCGATGTGGTTGTCTGGGACTTGGCGATGGGACTTCTTCAGGCGACAGGTATTTCTCCTAATTTTTTGGATCCCTTATCCTATTTAGGTATTGGTTAGAAATTCTCACATGTTATTGAATCATGTTACCACTCTTGTATATTTAGGTATGGTTAGTAGTTCTCACATGTTACTGGATCATGTTACCATTCCTGTATATTTAGGAATGATTTAGAAATTCTCACATGTTATTGGACCATGTTACTATACCTGTATATTTAGGTATGATTTAGAAATTCTCATATGTTATTGGATCATGTTACCACTCTTGTATATTTAGGTATGGTTAGTAGTTCTCACATGTTACTGGATCATGTTACCATTCCTGTATATTTAGGTATGATTTAGAAATTCTCACATGTTATGGGATCATGTTACTATACCTGTATATCTAGGTATGATTTAGAAACTATCTCGTGTTATCGGATCCTGCTACCATTCCTGTATATTTAGATATGGTTAGAAATTCTTTCATGTCATTGGATCAGGTTGTTATTCCTGTATATTTGTGTATAGTTAGAAATTCTCTCATGTTATTGGATCAATTCACAGTAGCTCATGGAGCTACAAGTTTTCTTATGTTGCGTATATCTGGACAGATAAGCTAGATGTCATGTTTTGAGTACATGATCTGCATTGATGCAATAGGGTAGTAGTAGCTACATATTATTATGATTAGTAGAGGATTGATACAATCTGTTCCTTGGGGACTTTGACCATGGATCACTTGTACTTGGTAGTTGACCTAGAAGGTACATATTGATAGATGATTTAGGCTAATATAGAAAAGTGTGAAGCTAGTTGCTTGACACTTATGGGTTACCGCTTGTACTTGGTTGAATAACTAAAAAGGTATATACGGACTTATGATTTGCGTGGAGGCAAATCACTTACACAACTAGGCGACCTCTAGTTAAATGATATCATGGACAACCCGTGGGGAAATAAATGAATTGTTTCATGAGTATGTTTAGATACTCCTGAGAGATAGCATGTTTCTAACTCCTTGTTATGGAGTAGGATCTTAGAGGGTTTTGACTAGGGAGTGGAGAAATTGGACTGTATTGGATTACGAGTCGACGGTCGGTGTGACTCGCTAGTTCTTACACTATTCTATGAGGGATTTTGACTCATAGATCGGGTGTATATGGTTTGATAATTTCGATGGTGCATCGGGATGCACGACCCGCTAGGGTGCGGAGGATGTGGAATTAGAGGTGTCTTTATCTTCCGGTGAGATATTGGACATTAATCAGGAGGTCAAAGATGACCACTGGTTTTCGGTTATTATACCCCCATCGTGGACCTATTAGTTCACCAGATGATAAGGTTGTTATGACCGTGAACTTTCTCGTTGGTGTCGAGAGGGGGATTGAGATTGATGAATCTCTATGAATTGTTGTATTTTGAGGATTCTATTAGTAGACATGGACCTACCGGATTTGTAGCTTTTTGATGGATCATTAAACGGGTAAATGATCTTTCAGTGGTTGATTATTTAGGAAGTCTGTTATTGATAGCAGCATATGGTACGACATATTGGCACAATTTCTAAATTATATGTTATGTGCTGACAGTCTATTGGAGGTTGTTATATATATACATATATATAACTTGTGATGCTCGAGAGGATATTATTGACTTGTGGATACTTGGGTGATATTCATGGATTTTACGTTTGAGGATCGGAGTATAGACTTGGCACTAGTGATCTTAGGATTGAGTGTCATGGATAGGTGTGATTATTGAATGGTTGTTTGGGTGTATCTGGTTATCGGATGATAACCTCTGGATTGATGACTCCAGTTGCCCCTTAATAGTGTAACCATAGGGTATCAGCCGAAGTGGTTACTCATGATGAGTACAGACATATTTTGATGCTAGTGGATGTCGTATGAGGAATGATGGAATTTGGGAGCTTGGATGGAAGATTCAAGCACAACATCCCCACTTGTTCCCTTAGGTTGCTTGTAGATTCATTCAGCTGTTGAGCTGATTAAACATGGTAGTAGTTTGCCTACTGCATATGAGATGCTGTCAATTATCGATTGTAAAGAATGAAATTTGGGAACCAAATTTTTGTTAGTAGGGGAGGATGTTAAATCCGACACTTTCAGATGCGAGCAGAAAATTTTTCTGAAGAAGACATAGGGTTTTGGAGACCCTAATCTGAAGTTAGAGGATTACATTACCTTAAAACTTAAGTTTTGAGGGCTTAGAATTGAATAAGAGCTAAATTCTGAGGTTAAATGGCATAAAACCCTAAGTCTAAGGGCTCAGAGTGAATTAGCGGATTGGGAGGGGGTAAAATGTAAAAGACCATGGATTAAAAACCCGCAGCCTTCCGTTCACCCCATTCTGTGAACCCTAGTCGCAGCCTCCTCTCCCGATCAAGCGCCGACGCCTTTCCCTCGCGAAACCGGCCACCTGGTCTTCCCCTCTCTGTTGGCCGGCCGGAGCTGATTCCCCCGCTTGTCTTCACTTTTCCCCACCACCGATCGTTCTTCCCCTACCTCTCCACCAGCGCCGACGACCCCTTGTGTGCCCTTGACACCCTCGAGCGAACGAATCTGAGCTTGTAGACTCGCCAGATTCAAGATGAGCCAGATTCAAGATGTGCAGAGTCGACGCAACCAAACCAGGTAAGAGATTTAGAGGATTGGATCGATCGAACATAGTTCTTCCGGTGGCTGTTCTGAAATTTTAATTGGAATCCGACTTGGACCTTGTAGCGTTTCCTTCCTCTTGGATTTGGCTGTTATTAGCTATGGATTGCCGAGAATCTGAGGTAAGGTATTGATTTGGTTGTAATGGATTTCTATGTTGACTCCGTTGGAAATCTGTGATCACTATATGAGCTACCCGTGAGCTATTGATTGGAGTTGAATCTTACTGTGTGTTGCTGTTAAAGCTGGGATTTAAGGTATGTTTTGGTTGTTTCACAGATTGATCAATATAGTGCTCTGTTCTTAAAATGTTAGGAGCTTTTGAGAAGGGAATTGGCATGATTTGTGAGTTCCTTTGGAGAACTAGGTTTGGTTGTGAGCTCAAATCTGTGACTGATTGTTGTTCTGTAGATCAGTAGATGTCAATGGATTGTTAAAGGGAATTGCAACATGATTCATGATCCTTTTATCGTTTTCTTTGATTTATAGCTCTGATGGGTTTGCAGAGATCACTGTGAGCTTCACTGCTTGGTGGAGTTGCCTTCTGCTTACTATGAGGAATTGGTGGCAGTGTGAGTATGAGTTCTCTTTTCTACCTTGCTGTGTAGTATGATTGATTATTGAATTCATGAAGGAAATGTTGATTACTTAAGAGATTTAAATTATGTTTAATGGATTGATGTAATTAATCATTCATGGGATGACTTGGTAATCTGAATTGGATTGTAACCCTTAGAGTTGAATCTGGATTAAATTGGACTAGTTTCATTTCTGGTCATGTGAGGTCTTTCTTGTTTTGGGTTGTATATAACCTCTGTTATGCCATGATATCTTGTTGGGTTAGTTGATGATGAAGCTTGGTTAAGCTATGCTGTGAGTGGAACATACATAATTGGATTTAGGTTATTGGTTTCATAGTGTGGCTTTGGGAATTAATACTGTGAATTGAATCTTAGTCCAAAGCAAACTAGGGTTACTCATTTAATTAGTGGTAATTAAATGAAATACGAGGATTAGGTTAACCCTAATACGATTTAGGGATTTGTTATCTAGTTACTATTGTTGGAATAGTTATTTGATGTGTCTTTTGATACAGGACACTGATCGATTTGCTGTTGGACTTTTGGACGGGTGGTCCTCCCCTTTTGATACGGACTTCTACTTTTGGAGGCGGGTACCCTTTGACTTATCTTTATGATATTGTCATCTTGTTATGCATAGACTGTTATAGATAGCAGTAAGATCATACGCTATCCCTGTTTATTATGCCTGTTCTGGATACTTATTATTTATCCCTGGTTATTATGCCTGTTCTGGATACTTGTTGGTTATCCCTGTTTATTATGCCTGTCCTGGATACCTGTGGTTTATCCCTGAGTTATTATGCTGTTAGTTCCATACAGTATCAGGTAGTGTCATATCTATATGTATGCTTAGAGATCGTGATGTATCTCCTACCTTTGACCTTGCGGGATCAGTAGTTTTCGGCCAGTAGACCTTGTAGGTTACCTGTATTTCCTGTTATAGGATTTCAGACTGAGACCTAGTATACTGAGGACTTGGGAGGGAGGTATGTGTATCTATCATACACCATCCTTGCATTGTTGCATGCCGGCGATCAGCGACTCCCTTGTGGTTGAGCCTATCGTCTTCCGGTACATGATATACACACACGACCACTCATGGGTTAGTGGATACCGTTGAGTGTGTGCATTTGCTCTGTACTGCTCCGCTCGACCGCTCAGGAGTAGTGGTTTCGGAGCGTGGTAGCAGGCGGAGATCCCTTCTCTTCCCATAGACCAGAGGAGATGAGAGCGACGCTCCCTCATATATACATGGGGTAGGGGGGCGGTCCCCCGCCAGCATCCTGTCCATCGGTCACTCAGGAGCAGTGATGGCAGAGTGCGGACAGTGTCACAGCTCTACCCACTCGGTCGACACAGTATCGCCTGTCTCGGTGGGCGGTGGCTTGACTGGAGTTAGGGGGTGACCATGGCATTGCACCATGTGCATATTTTGCATCGTACATTGTTTGCTGCACTTGATTTCTGCACTTGATTGACATGCATATTCTGGAGACTTGTTATCTGAGATTATATGTCTATTGATATTCCCTTGGTACTTATTACCCTCTTTACAGGTTAGATGGATTCAGGTATGTATCTACCCAGTGTTTTCAGTTCCAGTCTTTCCCTACTGTTGATATGAGACTGTATTAGCGGAACTCTTATTGTAGTATAACTTTCTATGCATATCTGTTGGGTATTCGCTGAGTTATGAACTCACCCCGTTGCCATACATTTTGTTTCAGGTTGATAGCTCGCCGGAGGAGCCCAGTTGCCGGTCCTGGTGCTTACGACTTCGTTGATGGATGCTTCCGCTGGTTTTGTTTTCTTTGATAGCATAGTTTACGTTTTGTTTTCGTTTCATAGCTCGTGGGCTTGTATTGGATTTATTCGTACGGTATTGTATTTTTTTTGAGTCCTCTGTTGGACTTCGTGTTGATGGTTTTGCTACGCACCTGCCCAGGGGGCAGCTCAGGTGAGTCTATATTTTCAGCATAGAGTATTTCATCAGTTTATGCTTTATATATATCTGTTTTGAGGCCTGAGGCCAATTTATAAACTGCGTGTGTTGTATGTTTGTGTAAAATTGTCCGCCGGACTGGGGAGATGCTGTCCGATTTTATATTGGATCAGCGGCTCCAATGGTCTCGGGGCGTGACATGGAGAGGGCGGCATGGTCGGAGATCCCGCACCTAATTAAGCTAAACAATTCAGAAACTTCAAATTAAGCTGCTGGAATAAAAATGCAGAACAGAACAAGTGGCAGAAATGAAATCTACAGCTAAACAATGAAAATAAACTATCTAAGCTACTCCTCAATCTTCCCTAAGCTCAAAATCTTCTTGGTTGTCAAGCAAGAGCTGGCTTCGAACCCCTAGGCTCAGCAAATCCGTGGAAATCAGCCTCGCATGATGAACTCTGCTCAAACTGCGTCATATGGGGAAATCCAATCCGAACCCCTTCGATCTCAAATAATGGAGCTGCGATGATGAATTGGGAAGTTTCTGAGACCACTTGAGAACCCCTACAAATGGTTCGGAAGCTTGGAAATGGATTGTGGAAGAGAAGACAGTGGTCGGACCACAGAGCCACCGAAACCCTCAAATAGCTCTGTCCGGCGCGAATTCGAGCTGAATTCTCCAACAAAACTGACCTACAAGGATCCAGAAGATGATCTTGATGAAGAATTGAGGGGTCGCGTCCCGGAAATGGAGAAAAACACTAATAAAACGAAGAACTCGATGAAGGGAACTGTAGCGGCGGAGACGCGACAAGGTTGGGCTGCGGGCGATTTCTGATTAAATAGTCAACAATGGACGGCTGTGATTGATTTGATGAAATCCAACAGCTGATCTTGCTCTGATTGGAGCCAAACATTAATGATGATGATCTGCGGTCAGGATCTGCCTCGTGGTAGCTCGGATCCTCCAGATTTGCAACGGATGGTCCAGATCAACCTAATCTGTGAATGGACGCTCTAGAGCCCTCCTTGCTTGATCCAACGGTTGATTGAGCTCTGATTGGAATGAAACCTTCAGATCTTGATCATAGAGCTTGATCAACCCTAACCATAGCTCAGATTGCTTCAGATCATCCCGGATGGCTCAGATCTAGCCGCTCTTGAATCGGACGGCCCGGATTAATCGTAAGCTTGATAATCCGATCCGGGTCACTTCCGACTCGAGTTTGACCCAATATGCCCTAAGTCCTTGAACCTTTAATGCCTACAAAAATAGATCAAGAATTTAGTGGCCAAATAATCCAATTTAATGCAAATTTGCAATTAAGTCCAAAATAAAGGTAAGTTCTAAAACCTAGGGCAATTTCACAATTAAGCAATAAAAATATAAGTCAAACATGGATTTTAACATCTAAAATAATCAACAAAAATGGTACTTATCAGCTGACTTCTTCTTTAACCTCTGATGATGTGGATTGTCCCTCATCTTTTTGTGTCACTTCACTTGAGGAGATAGATGATGCTTCTTCTTCTTTCTCCTCCTCAGATATTGAGCTTATCTACTTATCCGATTGGTCCTTCTCCTCCACTTGAACCAATGAGTTATTCTATTGGTGCAGAAAGCACCCAAGTCAAACCTGTGTTTTGATAATGGTAACAGGGTTCAAAAGTTAAGTCTTACTTGTTATTTAATATGTTACTCTAGTGTGCAGGGTAAAAAGCCTTAGCGAAGGACTGCTAGGCACTGGCGAAGGAATGCCAGGATAAAAAGCCCTAGCGAAGGACTGCTAGGCACTGGCGAAGGAATGCCATGGTAAAAAGCCCTAGCGAAGGAATGCTAGGCACCGGGCGAAGGACAGCTCGGCATCCAAGACCTGGCGAAGGACCGCGAGGCAAAAGTCCAACCAAAGGAACGGTTGGCATCAGGTAAATTCTCCCGAGAGGAGTAGGTGAGGATGCGTTCCCCGTCGAGGGAACAATAGGCGTCGGTTCGACCTAGGGTTCCATTTTGGAAGCCCAAAGTCAGAACCAAGATAGCCTTTTCATCTATCATGAGTCATTGAGATGAATTTAAATCACTAGCCTTTCAAGGGAAGTTTTGGTGGCTCTCTCTTAAGTTCTAAGTTGGTGATGGAAGTGGAGCATCACTCTTACACACATGTTTCTTGCACTACCATAGGCTTGCTTATTATCTAATCTCCACCATTATTCATGATTGGAATCAACAACTATAAAAACAAATGAAAACATGAAAAATGGTAAGAAATGGAATAAAAATTAAGGAAATGGAAAAATTAATGGAGTGGGAGACTTGGTTGCTCAAAAATGTTTCCAATGTGCTTTGCCCCTCTTGACAGTCCTCTAATGCTATAAAAAGTATGGTGGAGTGAAACTTGAATAAATTCCTTTGATTTGGATGAAAACCCCTTCATTTGATCTCAATGTGCCAAGTTCCCAATTTCGTACCATTTTTGTTTCTTTCTTCTCTTTTCTGATTTTTCTCTTCTTCTTTTATCTTCTAACAAGGTCAGAAACGAAATGGCATAAAGCTTTTGATTCGGATGGGAGAAACTTCACTTGATTTCATGGTGCCAAAGTTCACTTGTGTCCACTTTGTTTCTCTCTTTTTCTTTTCTTTTCTCAAACTGTTTTTTTTTCTTTTCTTCTTTAGCTTCTCCACTGAATCAATTTCAAATCTCTGATTTCTTCACATCAGTTAGCATATAGGGTTAGTTGAGCAATTGGTGGTGGAAAACCTAAATGCTTCACTTGGAATTTTGGCACTACAACATTTTTTTTCTTTTCTGATTTTTCCGGATCTGATTTCAAGCATCCCAGCATCCACCATTCTGTTTCTGATCAGCTGTGATGTACTCAACATTCTTTGATGCAATTCCGAATTTTATTCTCTGATTCATAGCCCAGAAAAAAAATCCAATTTCAGCCCCGGCAACGGCGCCAAAAATTTGATGAACCCAAACTATGTGTCACGAATGTGTGTTGGGACCGGGTGCATGTCGACAAGGATACGAGTTCGTAAAATTTTAAATTTTTACGTGGAGCGGAAGAATTTGCATAAAATAATTTCCCAAATTATTTTAACTTCGTATCTAGCATGCAATCTTATGGTGTGTTGACATAATCATAAAATAAAACTTTGCGGAAAGGTAAACTAATTTACATTATACCTCTCGTAACTCGAAGTAAGGAACGAGATCCAACCGTAGCGTCCCTTGGAAGCTCCGCCTCTATTCGCGTCCACGCCGAGTTCTCTTCGGGATGACTTCGCAAAGTCACGAGTTTTGTGCCGACGAGAACTACTAGATCCTCGGAAGGCACAACTAAGAAGATCAAGAGAAGAAAAGGAAACTAACCAACGAAGTAATGGAATCGAATTCCGAGAGAGAGGGAGATGTAATCCGCTTCTTCTTCTTCTTGGTTGGTTTCTTCTTCTCCTTGAAGCTCACGGCAACACCTTGCCTTGGTGTAGGTTGGGCGCCGGCCCTAATGGAACTAGGGTGGCCGCCGGCCCTAATGGAAGGGAGGGGGAAGGAGGAGAGAAGAGAAGAGAGAGAGGGAGAGCTCTATTTCGATTATCCAAATCTCTTAGGAATCCAAGGCTTGCCTATGGTTCCTTATATAGTTGCTTCTCCCTTTGTAAGTCTCCTCTTAACCGAATTAACGGAATTAACGGAATTAACGGAATTAGTTATCATAAGAAATTTATCCTATAAATTCTCTTATGAATTATTCCGTTTAAACCAAGTTTTATTATAACTAACTTTATAATAAAACTAATTAGTTATCATAAGAAATTTATCCTATAAATTCTCTTATGAATTTTATTATAACTAACTTTATAATAAAACTAATTAATTATCATAAGAAATTTATCCTATAAATTCTCTTATGAATTATTCTGTTTAAACCAAGTTTTATTATAACTAACTTTATAATAAAACTAATTAGTTATCATAAGAAATTTATCCTATAAATTCTCTTATGAATTTTATTATAACTAACTTTATAATAAAACTAATTAATTATCATAAGAAATTTATCCTATAAATTCTCTTATGAATTATTCTGTTTAAACCAAGTTTTATTATAACTAACTTTATAATAAAACTAATTAATCTCTCCTTTTATTATGGAATAAATTTTATAAGAAATTTATAATCTTTCTTATTATGAAAAAATCAATTCATAATTGATTTTATAAAATTAAAATAAACCAATTCATGGATTATTTTAACTTCCATAAAAAAAATAAATTTCTATAAATTTATTTATATAAATTTCTTTATACAAATTTATTTATTCATAATTTATAAAATAAATCGCGCTAGATTTACTTTATTAATTAAACCAAAATTAATTGGTTTTCTCCCCAATAAGTGGCCGGCCAACCAAGGAGGGTTGGCACCCTCTTTGGCCGGCCCAAACCAAGCCGAACCAACGCGAATTAAACTCATTTAATTCGCCCAAAAAGCCTTCAAAAGACTTAGCCATTTTTAGCTTCCATTGCGCCTCTGATTAACTCAGATTCGACTTATTTCTCTTGATCGGAAAATCTAATTTTCAACTCATTTTAAATCCCTCGGATTACTCGTAGTGCGTGTGACTAAATAGGCTTTCGATTTATGTTGGCCGTCTATAATCAACTAATTATAGAACGATCATGAGTGGCACCTAGTAGTACATCATGATCCCCAATTAATCAAAAAATCAACGGTTTGACCTCAGAAGAAATTATTCTGAAACCCTTCAGCAGCTCTAATGAATCGTGCCCCATTCCCTTCACCATCTTATACCCACTTAGTTCAGGACACGGTCTATATGTGTCAGTCCCCACTAGGCTGACTACGTCACACCTAGCCCAAGTAATGTCTTTCTCGTCCTTTAGATTTCTAATTACTCTCATGTATTTAAGAGACTTGCACTCTTAACATGATATACTCTGGCCAGAGGTTTTGAGTAACAATCCGACGATAGGCCTGGGTATACATCTCCTCGCAAGGAGTGGTGAATCCTTTGTAGGCTGTTCAAACATCTTCGGGCACTTCGGCTTATACCCAATCATCCTGGGTCCACACCTCCTTGGAGATGCTTGCTTAAGATGTTAAAGTATAAGTCTTCATGACCAAGATGACTTGAACACCGCAAGTCAAAGGAACATCGCACTTAAGCCGCAGTAAGAACTTCATTGACATATCTATATAGATAACCCTATGAAGTCTTACAGCTAGTCACTCCAATGAACTAGTTCCCTTAACTAGCATCCATGTTTATCTCCGGACATCCCAATGTCACCAGCCAGTGAGAATCAGCTGATTAGAGAATAACCCATGCTAGTCTCAACAGAATTAATAGTGTCCGTATTTATCAATTCATCGACTAGGGATATTTTCAATACTTCACATTTGCACATTTAGAGATAATCACTAGTTGTGATCCCATCACAAATTCTCTTATGCTGTGAGTTGTATTGCGGACATTCAGTAGATGAGTTTAAGATCCCAATCAAATACATAAACATGTATACTCAAATAGTGAATTATCATTTATTAAAATAAATGTTTACAATCATAAGGCGATTGCCTTAGGACACTTCTCTCATATCACTAACAATGTGGGCCTCAAATTTAGATGTAAATGAAATGCTGGAAACCCTTTTTACAGTCAAAAGTATGAAAATGTAATATAGGGGGCCACAGGTCGTATTTTTCTCAGGGCTAGTTGACGTTGTGTGATTCGCGCTTGTATTTAGGTGTCGTTTGTGTTTTCGGGTTTCGAATGTGAATTGGATTTGGATAGCAATTAAAAAGAAATGTAATCGCAAGGAAAGGAAACTTAGCTAGAAAGCTAAACAAGTGATGGTAGGAAACAATTCTGGTTTTAGATCAAAATCCAACAAACAACTAACGTGAAGCAATTGAAATTGAACAAATGAATGCGAAATATAACTCCAATTCAGAAATCGAATGTGCAGGTGTAACTCCAACCAATGGACTGAATTGGCAATTTCAACACCACTTAGATGCAAATCAAGCAAGCAACTAATTTCAAATGCAATGGAATTCAATTGCCAAGCTTCCTTGATATAAATTCAGCAACTTCAATTGAAAACTGCAGAAAAGAATTTGGCACAGACTTGAAACTGGGATGCAGTAATGGAAGTTGAGAAAAGCCTGCTGATACTAAATGCAAAACTGTAAATATGGCAATTCAGAATTTCATTAATGCAATGACAAGGTGCAGCAACCATTCATATGCAGAACACACAAAAATCAGAAATGATGTGCAGGAAATCAGATTGCATTGGCTGTAATCGATTGCAGCAACTGCAGAAAATGAGCAGAATGCAGAAATGGATGCAATGGTTTACCAAACAGGAACCTTTGATGTGCTGAAATCGAAACTGAAAGAGTACAATTGAAGAATGCAGCAATAACAGTAGGTAATGCAGAAGTAGAGTTGATACTCAATCGGAAATTGGCACGCTGAGAAATTTAGACCCAACCGGCTGAACGCAAGCTGACATCAATCGCTTTGTTAGGGTCTCGTTTGATACACCATTCAGAAGTTATCACATTAATATGCAGCAAGGAGACTAACCCATTCAGAAACCAATCTAATGCAGCTGATGAAAACAGAATTGCAGAAATTCTGTAGGCAATACATGCAAAAACTGATATGCAGGTAAACAAGAGTTCAATGGAGAGTTTCAAATGTCACGAAATTGATGCAAAGACAACAGATGCAAGCTGAAGTGAAATCCAGAAATGAAAATGCAGAAAAAAACTAATTCGAATGCAGTGATTCAGATTCAATTTGCAGAAATTCAGCACTAGCTGAGCTGAAAACCTAGAATGAACTGCAAGAATTGAAACTAAGCTCTAAGTTAACTAAGCAAACCTATACCTAACTCGAATGCAGGAATTAACCACTACAAAATGAAGAAACAAAATAGAAAACTAACACTCAGATACGAATCAGAAACTGAAAGACAATTACTGAAATTTGAATGGCACGCAAGCTGGGAGTTGGCACGCAAGAAATAAATTGCAAACTACTTGAAATTGGATCTAACTGTCATCTAAACAAGCTCGTAAACTAACTAACTTGAAGATTTAAAACCTAATTAAGCTAAACAATTCAGAAACATCAAATTAAGCTGCTGGAATAAAAATGCAGAACAGAACAAGTGGCAGAAATGAAATCTACAGCTAAACAATGAAAATAAACTATCTAAGCTACTCCTCAATCTTCCCTAAGCTCAAAATCTTCTTGGTTGTCAAGCAAGAGCTGGCTTCGAACCCCTAGGCTCAGCAAATCCGTGGAAATCAGCCTCGCATGATGAACTCTGCTCAAACTGCGTCATATGGGGAAATCCAATCCGAACCCCTTCGATCTCAAATAATGGAGCTGCGATGATGAATTGGGAAGTTTTTGAGACCACTTGAGAACCCCTACAAATGGTTCGGAAGCTTGGAAATGGATTGTGGAAGAGAAGACAGTGGTCGGACCACAGAGCCATCGAAACCCTCAAATAGCTCTGTCCGGCACGAATTCGAGCTGAATTCTCCAACTAAACTGACCTCCAAAGATCCAGAAGATGATCTTGATGAAGAATTGAGGGGTCGCGCCCCGGAAATGGAGAAAAAACACTGAAAAATGAAGAACGATGAAGGGTACTGTAGCGGTGGAGACGCGACGAAGGAGAAGCTGGGCAGCGTTTCTGATTAAATAGGAATCAATGGACGGCTCAGATTGATCGGATGAAATCCAACGGCTGATCTTGCTCTGATTGGAGCCAAATTTTATGATGATGATCTGTGGTCAGGATCTGCCTTGTGGTAGCTCAGATCCTCCAGATGTGCAACAGATGGTCCAGATCAACTCTATCTGTGAATGGACGCTCTAGAGCCCTCCTTGCTTGATCCAACGGTTGATTGAGCTCTGATTGGAATGAAACCTTCAGATCTTGATCATAGAGCTTGATCAACCCTAACCCTAGCTCGGATTGCTTCAGATAGTCCCGGATGGCTCAGATCTAGCCGCTTTTGAATCGGACAGCCCGGATTAATCGTAATCTTGATAATCTGATCCGGGTCACTTCCGACTCAAGTTTGACCCAATATGCTCTAGGTCCAGGATCCTTTCATGTCTACAAAAATATATCAGAAAATTAGTGGCCAAATAATCCAAAAATATGTAATTTTGTAATTAAGTCCAAAATAAGAGGAAATCCTAAAACCTAGGGTAAAATCATAATTAAGCAATAAAAATATAAGTCAAACATGGATTTCAACATCTAAAATAATCAACAAAAATGGTACTTATCAACTCCCCCACACTTAACCTTGAGCGTCTCGCGAAACTACTAAATAGGTATTCCCTAGATTTCTTAAGCATAATTAGAAGCAAATGAAAAGAAATTACCTAAGGTTGTCAATTCTCATAAATCTAAGCTCTATGGATTAGTATCTTGTCCTTAAATCAACAACTTAGCCTTTTCATCCATCATGATTCATTGAGATGAATTTAAATCACTAGCCTTTTAAGGAAAATTTTGGTGGCTCTCTCCTTAAGTTCTAAGTTGATGATGGAAGTGGAGCTCACTCAAACACACATGCTTCTTGCACTACCATAGGCTTGCTTATTATCTAATCTCCACCATTAATCATGATTAGGATCAACATCTACAAAAACAAGTGAAAACATGGAAAATGGTGAGAAATGGAATAAAAGTCAAGAAAAATGGAAAAATTTATGGAGTGGGAGACTTGAGTGCTCAAGGATGTTTCCAATGAACTTTGCCCTCTTATCAGTCCTCTAATGATATAAAAATGTGTGAAGTCAGATTTCGATAACTGCCTTTGATTTGGATGAATACTCCTTCCTTGGTTCAATGTGCCAATTTTCCTTCAATTGCGTGCCATTTGGATCCTTCTCTTTTCTCCTCATCAAATCTTTTTCTTTTCTTTCTCTCTAGTAAAGCTCAGAATGTATTGATGCAAATCTTGGATTTGGATGAGAAAATCTTCCCTAATTTATGGTGCCAAAACTTAAGTTGGATGCGACTTGTTTCTTTGTTCTCTTTTGTCAATTCTTTCAAACTGTTGCTCTTCTCTTTTTGTTTCTCCTTTTCTGCTTTGAATTCTTCTCATAGAGCATTTCGAATCAGATTTATATCAGAGAGCCCTAGACATCAAATAGCAATTAGAGACAAAAATTTGATGCTCCACACATGACCTTCACTAACTCTTGCACATCCCTTTTCAAGTTGGCACACTTCTTCTTCCATTCTTTTTTTTTTATTCAGCTGCAAATTTCTGCTCTAAATCCATTTCAAGTCTCTGATTTCTTAAATACTCAACATCAATTAGCATCTAGTAGTGTAGAGTAGAGTTTGAATTATCCCACTTGAAAATTCTGCCCACAAAGTTTAATTTCAGCCACTTTTTTTTTTCTTTTCTTTTCTCTTTTTCTGCTCCAGTTCGAAACTTCTAGCAGCCATTTGTTCTTCTTAGATCTGAAATTGAATGTGCACCTTCAACTTCAGATACAATTTACACTTAATATCTTGCTTCGCAGCTTCTCAAAATTCAGATTATATGCTTATAATGCATTGCAGCTCAGATTTGGACAATTTCAGATTTTTTCCAGCTTTTGGTCAGTCTTCCTCAAACTCAACTCAGACTTCCTCAGATTATACAACTACATTTCTTGTATTTCCTTTCCTTTCACTTCATTCGTGTGCTTCATTTCTTATTTTACAGCCTTGAAAAAATTAATTCCAGCCCCAAGTTAATACAAACTTGTGCAAAATCTGCTTATATGAAAATTTCTGCACATATTCTCCTTGAACTCAGATTTGTCCAGCTGCAATTTCTGTCTAAGATCAATGATGTATTGCTGCTTTCTCCCATTCAAATTCACAAACAGTCCTTTAATGAATTCAGAACTCGCAGCTTCTCTCAAAAATTTCTGAAATTACACTTGCAGCTTCAGCTTCCAACATTCGGCAGCAACAATGGCAACTCAGATTTCTTCAATCTATTCAAATTCTGTTTCTGATCAGTAGCCTCTAGCATCTGAATTTCTTCCAGATTTGGTCAGCATTTGGTGTTCTCAATACTCATTGAGGCATTTCCGAATTTGTTCCCTAATTTACAGCCTAGCAATCCTAATTCAGCTTCAATTTTACTGCTTCAATTGTAGTTCAGTTTCATCTTCTTTTTCTCAGCTTTTCTCAGCTTCAATTCAGACTTAAAGCTCCCATTCAGATTATTTTCAGCTTCTCCAAATTCCAGCACTCGGCACAGCAGTATCAAGCTCTCCCTTGCTTCAATTTAGAATTGCTCAGAATTTCTGCATTTGTCCCACTGCAATTCAGCTCAGATTTGTAGCTTTTTACAGCTTCTATGCGGCTGCAATTCTCTGCAATCTTTTGATACTTTCAGCAAGTTGCCAGCTTCTGTTAACTTACAGCTTACTCCCTTTTCAGTTTCCTCATTTCAGAAGCTATCAGCTGTGATACTCAGTTCAGATTTGTGCAGTTTCAGCTCAATTCCATCACTGATTTGCACACTGTTTTTGGCACAAACATTTATTCAAACTGATCAGCCTTCAACTCAGACTTAAACAAGGGGCTGTTAACAATTCTTGGTCCACATCATTTCCGAGCCAAATTAACTTCATTTTGGCACAAACCTTTGCTTTTGTGTGCCATCTCTTTTTCTTTTTCTTTCATTGCAGATTTTTCTTTTCATTCTTCATTCGCGTGCCACTTGGATCTTCTAAGTTTAATCAAGAATCAAGATGCCCACCTTAGTTCCATCCTCAACCATTTCCTCTTGCTCATTATTGCCACCAAACATCACTCACTTGGCACCTTTTGGTTTCAATCTTGGCAAAAAAAAATTTTCGAAATGATGATGCTCCTTGATAAAAATTGCTTCCCTATCACTAGTCACTCCCCCACACTTAATTCTTTGTCCGTCTCGGGCAAAATAGTATCAAGAAATCATCCCAAGCAAACAAATCCATAGAAAAATTGGGGTTAAGATTAGGAATAAGGAAAAGTAAATAGAATAGACATGATTTTTGCCAAAATTGAATTGGAAAGGTAAACAAAGTGATTAGCCTCTATAGATGTGATCCAATCATTGAAATATGGTTTTGAAAGAACCTAGGCAAGTTCTAGAGCACAATAACATGTATGTGTCACAAAATAAGGCTAATCTCACTAGGTAAAAATAATCCATCTCAAATCCTCAATTAAGAATCTAAAGCAAAATCATACTCAAGCATCCAAGAATTCATCCATGAGTTCAAACCCTAAGTTTTGACAACCAAATTTAACTTATTTTCAAAGACTCTAAAATGACAAGAAGATAACCTAGAGGGATACATTTATTTCTAATCATGCAAGAAAAAGTGCTAAAACACAAGACATGGTATTTACAATGACTTATTTATGTCATGTTACTCTACTCACTTATTTATTAACAAGAACTCATTTTAAGAGTGAAAACATGCAATAAAGGAAAAGGCAACAAAAATCAAACTCTCTTTTATTTCTGGCGGTCGGAGTCTGTCGAGAAAGAGCCTCCATCGTGGTAGTGGAGGTGTCTGGGTGGCTGAGAGATTTCGGACTCCCCCACACTTGAACTTTGCAAAAAATTTAAGAAAGAACAATCTCCCCTTTATTTCTGGTGGCCGAAGGCGATTCAGATTCAAGAGCCATTCAAGGGGTGGAGTGCTTTTAATTAAAGTAAGATCATCTCCTCC
This sequence comes from Boesenbergia rotunda, assembly GCA_024364735.1. Lineage (NCBI taxonomy): Eukaryota > Viridiplantae > Streptophyta > Magnoliopsida > Zingiberales > Zingiberaceae > Boesenbergia > Boesenbergia rotunda. The sequence continues at coordinate 203,746 of JAGFNQ010000308.1, read as the reverse complement.
TTCTTGATGCCCTTCAGAAGTCCTTCCAGGAGGCTGGAGTCTGTTCAGTTGGAGCACCCACTCCTGAAGTCTTCTGGACCCTGCAAAACAATGTAATACCTCTCTCAAGCGTGCAGGGTCAAAAAGAAATGATATAAATTCAGTCTCTGCATGAAATGTATCCAAATCTGCATCATATCCAATTAAATCAAATTCTGGTACCTCAATGAAATTTTCACAATTATTTTCTACCAAAGATATATCAAGCAATGTGTCACAGCCAATAAAATCAATTTTAGGTGCCTCAATAAATTTTTCACAATTATTTTCAGCAGAAGATATGTCAAGAGACTCATCGCAATAATCAACATCAAGTCTAGGCACCTCTAAAAATTTTTCACACTCAGCATTTTCATGATATGTATCACCACATGCTTCAAATTCAACAACTTTAACACTATGTACCTCTAGGGATTTTTCACAATCAAATTCTACAAGAGATGCAGCCCTAGGTGTATTAAAAACAATAAAATCAGTTTGAGGTACCTCTATGCAATTTTTAGAAAAATTAGGAGGAGTATTTACCTGATCATGCTGAAAAATACCTGGAGGTTCTACAAAAGTAGATGTAACTGTGGCCTCCTCCTGGTCAAGTTCATGCTCCTCTTCAGCCTCAGGCTCTGGTGGACACTCAACTAAAGCAGGTGATCCTTGGGTTCTTGCTTCCACCATGCAAGTCCCTACACTTTCTGGTAATTGTGGTGGTCCCTGGGGCTTAGTGCAATCCCCTACACCTATGGAATCATCTCCCATGCATGTTTCCTCAACCATTCCTGTATCAACCAAATTAGAAAAATTAGGACCATCAATAGCAATATCCTTACAAAATAAAAGTTTAGAAGGGTCCTGTAAAGTTTCAGAGTCGAAGTCAAGGTTGTTACAAGCTCTATTATCCATCTCCTCCCAGGCTTCTAAATCAGAAGGAATGGGTGATTCTTGGGGCTCAGTGCAGTCCCCTACACCTGTAGATTCATCTGATTGTCCTAATATTTGAGCTTGTATATGATTCCATTGATCAACCAATTTTGCAAGGCGTTGTTGTTGTTCCAAGAACATCTCCATCATCCTTTGGTGTAGAGCCTCATCCCAATCAGGATCATCAAAGCCTCCTTGATTAAACTGCTGAAATGGGAGGGGCTGAAAATTCTGAGTGTTTTGCTGAAAATTCTGTTCTTGAAACTGGAAATCTTGCTGAAAATGTTGAAATTGTGGTTGAAAGGATGGTTGAACTTGCTGAGAATGGTAGCCCTAGAAATCTTGGATCTGAGGTTGAAATTGTGGTGGTAAAAACTGAGATTGCGTGGGCTGGAAATTCTGGTTACAAGGGTGGACTTGCTGTGGAAATTGACATGGTTGCTGGAAATTCGAATTAACTTGGTACCCTTGTTGAATTCCTTGAAAAGGTGATTGATCTTGTTGACAAGGTTGCTGAAAATTGGGCTGAAATTGCTGAAAGTGGGGCTGAAAATTCTGGAATTGTGGCTGCCCATTCTGAAAATTCTGGAAATTTGGTAGACTTGGCTGAAAATCTGGCTGAAATTGTTGGAATTGCTGTGGTTGCTCGAATTGTTGTAATGGTGGCTGAAAGTTGGGCTGAAATTGTTGAAATGGTTGATCAAACTGGGGCTGAAAACTCTGGAATGGCGGCTGCCCGTTCTGAAAATTCTGACTTGACTGAAGATCTTGCTGAAATTGTTGACATTGTGATTGAAAAAATTGATTTGGTTGCTGATTGAATGGTTGATTGAAAAGTTGGTTCTGCTGAAATTGTGGACACGGCTGCTGATAAGTGGATGAAAACATTTTGAACCTGCAGCCCTGTCACAAAACAAACAAGAAAAATGGCAGTACTCGTATACAAAAGATAAAACAAACTAAATATAAGCCAATAATATGTCCAAAAGTATACAAGCAAAAATCAAACAAATCAACTAGTTGCGTCCCCGGCAACGGCGCCAAAAATTTGACAACCCCGAATCTACTAGATTAAATTGTCACGAAAGTTGGGACCATCAGATTTAAATGTGAATGAAATGCTGGAAACCCTTTTTGCAATCAAAATATGAAAACGTAGTAAAGGGGCCACAGGTCGTATTTTTCTCAGGGACTAGTTGAAGGTTTGTTTGATTCTAGCTCGTATTTAGGTGTCGTTTGTGAATTCGGGTTTCGAATGTGAATTGGATTTGGATAGCAATTAAAAAGAAATGTAATCGCAAGGAAAGGAAACTTAGCTAGAAAGCTAAACAAGTGATGGTAGGAAACAATTCTGGTTTTAGATCAAAATCCAACAAACAACTAACGTGAAGCAATTGAAATTGAACAAATGAATGAGAAATATAACTCCAATTCAGAAATCGAATGTGCAGGTGTAACTCCAACCAATGGACTGAATTGGCAATTTCAACTCCACTTAGATGCAAATCAAGCAAGCAACTAATTTCAAATGCAATGGAATTCAATTGCCAAGCTTCCTTGATATAAACTCAGCAACTTCAATTGAAAACTGCAGAAATGAATTTGGCACAGACTTGAAATTGGGATGCAGTAATGGAAGTTGAGAAAAGCCTGCTGATACTAAATGCAAAACTGTAAATATGGCAATTCAGAATTTCATTAATGCAATGACAAGGTGCAGCAACCATTCATATACAGAACACACAAAAATCAGAAATGATGTGCAGGAAATCAGATTGCATTGGCTGTAATCGATTGCAGCAACTGCAGAAAATGAGCAGAATGCAGAAATGGATGCAATGGTTTACCAAACAGGAACCTTTGATGTGCTGAAATCGAAACTGAAAGAGTACAATTGAAGAATGCAGCAATAACAGTAGGGAATGCAGAAGTAGAGTTGATACTCAATCGGAAATTGGCACGCTGAGAAATTTAGACCCAACCGGCTGAACGCAAGCTGACATCAATCACTTTGTTAGGGTCTCGTTTGATACACCATTCAGAAGTTATCACATTAATATGCAGCAAGGAGACTAACCCATTCAGAAACCAATCTAATGCAGCTGATGAAAACAGAATTGCAGAAATTCTGCAGGCAATACATGCAAAAACTGATATGCAGGTAAACAAGAGTTCAATGGAGAGTTTCAAATGTCACGAAATTGATGCAAAGACAACAGATGCAAGCTGAAGTGAAATCCAGAAATGAAAATGCAGAAAAAACTAATTCGAATGCAGTGAGTCAGATTCAATTTGCAGAAATTCAGCACTAGCTGAGCTGAAAACCTAGAATGAACTGCAAGAATTGAAACTAAGCTCTAAGTTAACTAAGCAAACCTATACCTAACTCGAATGCAGGAATTAACCACTACAAAATGAAGAAACAAAATAGAAAACTAACACTCAGATACGAATCAGAAATTGAAAGACAATTACTGAAATTTGAATGGCACGCAAGCTGGGAGTTGGCACGCAAGAACTAAATTGCAAACTACTTGAAATTGGATCTAACTGTCATCTAAACAAGCTCGTAAACTAACTAACTTGAAGATTTAAAACCTAATTAAGCTAAACAATTCAGAAACTTCAAATTAAGCTGCTGGAATAAAAATGCAGAACAGAACAAGTGGCAGAAATGAAATCTACAGCTAAACAATGAAAATAAACTATCTAAGCTACTCCTCAATCTTCCCTAAGCTCAAAATCTTCTTGGTTGTCAAGCAAGAGCTGGCTTCGAACCCCTAGGCTCAGCAAATCCGTGGAAATCAGCCTCGCATGATGAACTCTGCTCAAACTGCGTCATATGGGGAAATCCAATCCGAACCCCTTCGATCTCAAATAATGGAGCTGCGATGATGAATTGGGAAGTTTTTGAGACCACTTGAGAACCCCTACAAATGGTTCGGAAGCTTGGAAATGGATTGTGGAAGAGAAGACAGTGGTCGGACCACAGAGCCATCGAAACCCTCAAATAGCTCTGTCCGGCGCGAATTCGAGCTGAATTCTCCAACTAAACTGACCTCCAAAGATCCAGAAGATGATCTTGATGAAGAATTGAGGGGTCGCGCCCCGGAAATTGAGAAAAAACACTGAAAAACTGAAGAAGAACGATGAAGGCTACTGTAGCGGTGGAGACGCGACGAAGGAGAAGCTGGGCAGCGTTTCTGATTAAATAGGAATCAATGGACGGCTCAGATTGATCGGATGAAATCCAACGGCTGATCTTGCTCTGATTGGAGCCAAATTTTTATGATGATGATCTGTGGTCAGGATCTGCCTTGTGGTAGCTCAGATCCTCCAGATGTGCAACAGATGGTCCAGATCAACTCTATCTGTGAATGGACGCTCTAGAGCCCTCCTTGCTTGATCCAACGGTTGATTGAGCTCTGATTGGAATGAAACCTTCAGATCTTGATCATAGAGCTTGATCAACCCTAACCCTAGCTCGGATTGCTTCAGATAGTCCCGGATGGCTCAGATCTAGCCGCTTTTGAATCGGACGGCCCGGATTAATCGTAATCTTGATAATCTGATCCGGGTCACTTCCGACTCAAGTTTGACCCAATATGCTCTAGGTCCAGGATCCTTTCATGCCTACAAAAATATATCAGAAAATTAGTGGCCAAATAATCCAAAAATATGTAATTTTGTAATTAAGTCCAAAATAAGAGGAAATCCTAACACCTAGGGTAAAATCATAATTAAGCAATAAAAATATAAGTCAAACATGGATTTCAACATCTAAAATAATTAACAAAAATAGTACTTATCGGGGCACTAAATACAACCACACAGTAATCAAGTTAAGTGTCAAGTTTAGAAAATCTAACTTGAACAGAACACTTAACTTGACTAACCCTAGCGAAAATTACTGCTTATAGCAGTTAGTAAGTAGCTATTTGGGTTAGACAGGACCCTAAAAGAGAAAATTGAAACTGATTTGGTTTAATTCATATCCTGAACTGATTTAGTATAGCAAATTATGTAATTTATTATTTCTTATGCAATTTATTTATCCTGCTCTTGCTATATTTATTTGTTTTTGATATATGGCAAAGGGGGAGAGATAGGAAAGGAAAGAGTTTAATTTTTTTAAAAAAAATCCAAAACTTCAAACTCTATCCTTCATTCAAAAGTACTTAATTCATTTTCAAAAGTACTTAAAACTAAATTATTTTTGCAGAACTTCCTAAAGAACTTAAGTTTTTAAAATTTTCCTAAGAACTTAAGTTTTTAAAATTTTCCTAAGTACTTAAGTTTTCAAAATTTTCCTAAGTACTTAAGTTTTCAACATTTTCCTAAGTACTTAAGTCTTTCAAATTTTCCTAAGTATTTTAAACTTAAGTTTTAAAAAACTTTCTAAGTACTTTAAACCTTTTTGAGTACTTTAAGGCTTCAAAATTTTTCTTAGTACTTAAACTTAAGTTTTCAAAAACTTTCTAAGTACTTTAAACCTTTTTTTGGTACTTTAAACTTAAGGCTTCAAATTTTTCTTAGTACTCAAACTTAAGTTTTCAAAAACTTACTGAGTACTTAAACTTAAATTTTTTGAAAGTTTCCTTAGTATTCAAACTTAAGTTTTCAAAATCCTTCGTAATACTTAAACTTAAGTTTTCAAATTTATCTAAGTATTTAAACTTAAATTTTCTATAGGTATAAATTTTCCAAAGTGCACAACCAAATTTATTTTGGAAAATATGTTTTTTTCACTAAGTAAAATTAAATCCATCTTTAGACTTAGTTTCAAAAACCCCATAAACTTTTGAAAAATCTAGGGGGAGATTCCTTCCAGGGGGAGGGGAACAAAATTTCATTTTACTTGTTCTGATTAACTTAACTTTTTGAACAAGGGTTGCCATAAATCAAAAAGGGGGAGATTGTTGGGGCAGAAAGCACCCAAGTCAAACTTGTGTTTTGATAATGGCAACAGGGTTCAAAAGTTAAGGTATAATGTTTATCTAACATGTTACTCAAGTGTGCAGGCAAAGCCCTAGCAAAGGACTGCTAGGCACCTGGCGAAAGAATGCCAGGATACAAAGCCCTAGCGATGGACTGCTAGGCACCTGGCGAAGGAATGCCAGGATACAAAGACCTAGCGAAGGACAGCTAGGCACCAGGTGAAGGACAGCTTGGTACTGAAGACCTGGCGAAGGACAGCTAGACACCCGGCGAAGGACTGCTGGGAAAAAGTCCAACCGGAGGAGCCGGTTGGCATCAGGTACATTCTCCCGAGAGGAGTAGGTGAGGACGTGCTCCCCGTCGAGGGAACAGTAGGCGTCGGTTCGAACTAGGGCTCTATTTTGGGAGGCCCAAAGTCAGAACCAAGACAGCTAAGGCTGTATAAACTTAATACTCTATTCCGTTGTACTTGTTTTGGACTAACCCTGGATGCAGGACCGAAGGAATGAGTCATTGCAGCTCAGAACGCCTTAAAGGAGAAAGGCAGCAGCTGAGCAGGGCGCCCCCAGTGTTCCGGGCGCCCCCAAGGGCAACACAAAACATACTAAGCAAAAAGAGTGCTTCGGCAGTTCATGGGAAGGGCACCCCCTATGCTCCCGGGCGCCCCCAGCGTCCCGGGCGCTCCCAAGTCAAGCTATCGAAGCAGAAGCCAGCGAAGCCAACGGATAAGAGTTGACCTAGCCAACCAGGCTGCCCCCAGCGTCCCGGGCGCCCCTGTCAAAGGCTGATCCCGAGTTTGAAGGGATCAGAGCTGACCGAGAGGAACTCGGATCAGCTAACACGTGGGGGGGGGGGGGGTGCCCCCGACGTCCCGGGCGCCCCCAGGGGCTATAAATAGGCCCTCGACCCCAAGGCTTCGTACAACAATTCTAAAAACGCTCCTACGCTCTTCTGCTTCTGCGCTTTGCTCCGGAAACCTCCCAACTCGAGATACAAGCGCCGACGACGTCCCTCCGCCCCAAAAATTCAATCTACACTGGACGTCGGTAACGAAGAGATATTTTTAAGTTTATTATACTACTTTTGTAATATTTCTCTGTAAACTGTTTTGCGCACATATAGAATTGCCCATAGTAAACGGTCAACGACCGTGGGCCTTGGAGTAGGAGCCGACCGTGACTCCGAACCAAGTAAAAAACTTGGTGTTTGTGTGTGTTTTGATTTAAATTTCCGCTGCGTAATTGCTCTAACTTTAATCCGAACGTTTTACGATATTTACCCCCCCTCTATCGTTTCTCCGATCCAACAGTTTCTCATGTGACTCTTCAACTTCTCTTCATCCAATGAAGAAAAACTTTTCATATTCCTCTATTACTAATTCATTAAACATTTTAATGAATTAATATCTCATTCAAATGTGGTTGAGTCAAATCTAAATGTGTCTAACTCAAATTATATCTCAATTTCATAATCCAATTCGATTCACTTGAGTCTAACTTAATTAATCCAGTTCGGTTCAAATCTTAGTCAAACTAAGATAAATTAATTTCCGAAGCATCGTGTCCTTAATGTGTGACCCAATAGGTTCTCGTAATGTTGACAATGTGTCTAAACTATTTTAGACACATAAGCAATGAGTGACATCTAGCAATACATCATTATTACCCAAGTGACGAGAAAGTCGAGATCCGACTTAACCTCTGTGACTATGACAATGTATGACCTTGTCCTTCTATCCTCGATATCTAGATTGACCAATGAGGCATAAATCGTGTCATCCTTGATCAATCTTTGTGTTTCTTGATCCCCGAGTAGACCCACTCAAACAAATGAGCTCAATATCTCATATTGACTCATTTGAGTATGATCATGTGTTTTAGTAGTCCTACTCGATCAAGGGACCCACATATATCACTCCTGTCATATGGGAGAGATATATCACATCTACATCACTCACATCCCTTTGCATAATTCATTATATACCCAGTGATCGCCTTTATAGTCCACCCTGTGACGGGTGATATTTGACGATACCAAAGTACATAACTCCTTATATAGGGAACCGTAGTGACTTCAGGTCTAAGGACTATTCATACAAATAGTCACATGGAAAAGTTTATGGAAGTCATATGGAAATCTATGAAATTTTCTCATGGTGGGTCAATTCAGTACACATTCTCTAATGTATACTCATGTGTAAACTTGATATCACATATTCATGACTTGTGAGCTCAAGTAATCAATTGACCTACATGCTAGTCTCCATGCATTAATATTATCCTTGAATATTAATGCTTGATTAGGAATGATTTAATGGTGTTCTGTACATCATCTCACTATCGATTCGACCAATCGATATGATGTAGATAAGAACCTACTACCCAAGGACATTATTATACTTAGTTATTTGGTATAAATATAAATTAAGTATAATAACCAAACTTGCCTTTATTAATAATAGAATATGATACAAAAGTCCCTAGTTAATCATCACATAATTGGCTCTAGGGCTCCCACTAACAGTAAATACCCGGGTTGGTTTTGATATGCTCAACCGAGTCAAGTTAGGTCTTATTATATTTGATCCTTATGTCTAAGTGTGCAGGAGCTTAGGAGCATAAGTAGTCGAGCAAAAGATGTAGTGAGCAAGAAGGATGACATAGGAAAGACGTCGATAGACTCAGTGCATTCGAGGGACTAGAAGCTGCAAAAAAATACATCGATGGATAAGGTGGATGTACATGATGTCTGAGGGACGAAAAGCCGAGGAGGAAGCCTGCTCGAGGAGAATGTCGGAGTTAAGTTCGGATGAGCTTAATTCCAAATAGTCAGAGCATCGCCTAAGTGAACAGGAGCAAAAAATGTCACGCCCCCAGAGGCACATGCTTACTTGAAAATCGGGCAGCATCTCCCCTGTACGACGGACAAGTCCTAGTGGTGTTTAATGAACAATTAATTACTCACGTACGAGCGGTACTTTACAGAATGGAAAATCTACGAAAGACTGTATGGAAATGAATTTTCGATTAAACTCGAAGGTCAAACAAGAAAGGTATCAACAGGCGATATAAAATAACAACAACAAGGAACAAGGTCAAGCAGACCTAATCAGACATAACAAGCCATGCATTTAAGGTAAAAGAACTACAAGAACACAAAGGAGAAGTACCTGCCTTTTATTATAGAAGTTCGTTAACGAGGACCTTCTACGATCATCCGAACAAATCCGAATCAAGGTCCTGAAATTCAACGACGTAAAAGTTGAGTCAACTTAGAAACATTATGTAGCAAAACAATCACGGTCATCAGGTGCACATCAGTAACTCAGCTTGCCAAGCAGGGAAAGTTACAAAGACAAACTTATGGCTATCTATACAACAAAATAACCAGTTACCTGGATGGATGATGAGCATAATGTTTGAATGTTACATTAGGAGCTACAAAACTTTATATCTACATGATGAATAACTAAAGACAGCTGGAGCAATTTGACATGCATAATAGGGTGGTCATGACTAAAATGAAATACTGCTAGTATAATTGGCAAAGAAAAGTCGACAACCGTTTCTGCTTTCAGGTTAATACAAGAAACACTTTGATGTATTCAATTTACTTTGTGAGAAGATGTTGACTGATGAAATTTAATCTCTTTCTCTTTCACCTAATCAAACCTATTATCCAAATGTTGCTCACAGCAACACAAGATAGATGCATCTCACCATCAACCTATCATAACTAATATACCTTAAGCAAGCAACAAACCCAAAACAAGAGCAACCTATCACAACACGGCACCAAGAAACAATCAACTCCACAAACCAAATCACCATTTCCACTATTCGATTCAGAAACCAATACCAAGAACAGATCTACGATCCTTACCTCAATTGACCACGACGAGAGACTATGCCTCCACCTTCTTGCTCTGATCGTCGGCCTTAGAAAGGAAGACCTGGGTCGTGCGGCAGGCTAAAAAGTGGGAACTCAGGCGAAGTGAAGAAGAGAGGTCACAACGCTAGTTGCTCGGGAAAGGAGGATCGCCGGCCAGCTGCGTCATCTCTCGCGACGACAAGAGTATCGGCTTCGCTAGCAGAGAAGGGTTACGGTGTCGATTTGGTGTGCGCGGATGAGGAGGAAGGAGTTGAAGAGGAAGAAGAAAAGAGGCTAAGGCTCGACGTCGAGGCGAAACCGCTCGTGCGGCGTCGGGCAGAGACAAAGGGGGAATCTGGGAAAAAATTGATTTCAAAAGGAAACATTAGGGTTTATAAGGTTTTTGGCTTTATGTAAAAAAAACCTCCAAAGTTGATTAATTCCAACTACGCCCTTATGTTTAGAATTTTTTCCATTTTGACCCCTTAAAATTTAGTATTTAACAAAAAATATCAACTTGGATGTTGATTTTGAAGTCCCAAGGCACCTCAGGTTTGGTTGAGGGTGCCTCGAGTGCAAGAAATGAAGCTATGCAAAATCATAGCTAAGGCGCCTCAGTTTTGGCTGAGGGCACCCTAGTTTAGAATTGAGACGCCCTCGGTTGGAACTGAGGCACCTCAATGAACAGTGTCGTTATATGAACGTTTGCGCAGTGGATAAACCTCTATCCATTGAGAGCACCCTGGGTCTCAACTAAGGTGCCCTAAGTGTCACGTCAGCAAATAGTCACTTCGACTGTTGGACTATAAATAGCCCCTAGAGTTAAGAATTTAATACAACAATTGTAACTCAATTTCCTAACCCTTGTGTGAGCATTTCAACGTCTTTAAGAGGTTTCTTCGCTTTCAATGAAAGAGATATTTTTTGTGTGTTTTCAAAGTCTTGGATTAATAATCTTCCCAGTTGCAACCAAATAAACCTAGCCTTTTTCTTTTATGTTGTTGATTTTTATTTAATTTAATTAATTCTGCATCCTTGCTAAAGTTTGAAAAGCAAGAGATTTGTTTATCTTATTTGCAGGGCTATTCACCCCCTCTTTGTTGGATCGAGAAGAACGATAGAGGGGGGGGGTGAATATCGTTAAACGCTTTTCGGAAAAATTAGAGCAAGTACGCAGCGGAAAAATCAATCGCGAACATAGGTGGTTTTACTTGGTTCGGAGCCTAGGTCGACTCCTACTCCAAGGCCCACGGTCGTTGACCATTTTCTGCGGGCAATTCTATAAGTTCGTAAAACAGTTTACAAGATTGAATTACAGAATTAGTGCAGTAAGAAAAAGTAACTCTTCTTTTACCGACGTCCGATGTAGATTATCTTTTCGGAGCAGTGGGACGTCGTCGGCGCTTGAATCTCGAGTCGGGAGGTTTTCGGGGCAGAGCGCGGGAGCAGAAGAGCGTGAATGTGTTGAATGAATTCGTTGTACTGAAGCCTTGGTTCGAGGGTCCTTTTATAGCACCTGGGGGCGCCCGGGACGTCGGGGGCGCCCCCCACGTGTCGGTCGATCCACTTCCTTCTCGGTCAGCTCTGATCCCTTAAAACTCGGGATCAAGCTTTGACCGGGGCACCCTGAACGCTGGGGGCGGCCGGATTGACCGGGTCAGAATGTTATCCTCTTGGCTTCGCTGGATCTGCTTCGACTGCATGACCTAGGGGCGCCCGGAGTTCTGGGGGCGCCCGGAGCACTGAGGGCGCCCGGGAGCAGCGGGGGCGCCCCGAACATGTACTGTCGAAGCCTTCTTTTGCATTACGTGTTTTGTGTTCACCTTGGGGGCGCCCGGGACACTCCGGGCGCCCTGGTCAGCTGTTGCCTCACTCCTTTGAGGCTCTCTGAGCTGCAGACACTCGTTCCTTCGGTCCTGCATCCAGGGTTAGTCCAAAACACCATAAAGCAATAAGATATTAGTTTATACAGCCTTAGCTGTCTTGGTTCTCACTTTGGGCCTCCTAAATGGAGCCCTAGGTCGAACCGACGCCTACTGTTCCCTCAACAAGGAACGCGTCCTCACCTACTCCTCTCGGGAGAATGTACCTGATGCCAACCGCTCCTCTGGTTGGACTTTTGCCTAGCGGTCCTTCACCAGGTCTTGGATACCAAGCTATCCTTCGCCCGGTGCCTAGCTGTCCTTCGCTAGGTCTTCAGTCCCAAGCTGTCCTTCGCCTGGCGCCTAGCAGTCCTTCGCTAGGGCTTCAGTACCCTGGCATTCCTTCGCCAGTGCCTAGCAATCCTTCGCTAGGACTTTTTACCCTGGCATTCCTTCGCTAGTGCCAAGCAGTCCTTCGCTAGAACTTTTTACCCTGACATTCCTTCGCCAGTGCCTAGCAGTCCTTCGCTAGGACTTTTCCTGCACACTTAAGTAACATGTTAGATCACAAGTAAGACTTAACTTTTGAGCCCTGTTGCCATTATCAAAACTCAGGTTCGACTTGAGTGCTTTCTGCACCAACAATCTCCCCCTTTTTGATTTATGGCAACCCTGGTTCAAAAAGTTAAGTTTAATCAAAGCATATAAAAATTACCTTTTGTTCCCTCCCCCTGGAAGGAATCTCCCCCTAGATTTTTCAAAAATTCATGAGGTTTTTGATAATAGGTTTTAAGTCTGAAGATGGTTTTGAAAGAATTTTAGCTTTAAAGCTTATATTTTCCAAAATGATTTTCGTTGTATACTTTGGAAAAAATTTAAGCACTTTGACAAATTTTGAAAACTTTAAGAAGAGTTTTGAAAACTTAAGTTTTGAGTACCGATAATTTTGACGCCTTAAGTTTAAAGTACTCAAAAGTTTTGAAAACTTTAAGTTTTAAAGTTCTTGGTTAGTACATAGAGTTTGAAAAAGACATCAGTTTTAAGTACTTAGGAAACTTTTAAGACCCGTTAGTTTAAAGTACTTAGCACCTTTTTGAAAACTTAAAAACTTAATAAGAACGCTTAAGTACTTAGTAGAATTTTGAAAAGTTAAGTACTTAGTAAGATTTTGAAAACTTGAGAACTTAAGTACTTTGTAACTTAGTGCTTTCTAAATTAAAGATAGAGTTTGATTTGAAAAACATAAGTACTTAGAAAATTTTAAAAAGCTTAAATACTTAGAAAAGTTTTGAAAAGCTTAAGAACTTAAGTACTTAGAAAAGTTTTGAAAAGCTTAAGTACTTAGAAAAGTTTTGAAAAGCTTAAGAGCTCAGAAAAGTTTTGAAAAGCTTTTGTAACCTTTTGAAAACTTAAGTTCTTTGAGAAACTTAGTACTTTTTGAATAAAGGATAGAGTTAAAAAAAAAATTTGAGCTAGAAAATTTTAAACTCTCTCTTTTCCTATCTCTCCCCCTTTGCCATATATCAAAAACAGATGAATATAGCAAAAATTAAATTGCATAAGGAAATAACTTTCATAAAGCAAAATATTTGCATGATTTTGCTGTACTGAACAAAATCAGTTAATTTTCTCTTGTAGGGACCTGTCTAACCCAATTAGCTACTTACTAGCTGTTATAAACAGTAGTTTTTGCTAGGGTTAGTCAAGTCAAGTGTTTCTGTTTAAGTTAGATTTTCTAAACTTGACACTTAACTTGATTGCTGTGTAAGTTGTATTTAGTGCCCCAATTACTGCAGATGCACTGACTTAAAGCATCTTGAATTAAGGCAAAGACCTAAGCATCTCAACCCATTCTAGGTTATCAATCAAAAGTACCCTAAGGTGCTTGTGAGATGCTGGCTTCTAAATCTATAGGTGCATGCAGTTCTAGGGTTAGGGCCTAGGCTAAGTCCATTTGCGAAAAAGCCCTAGTTTTGAAAGGGGGTAGTTTTGAAATAAAACTAAGTCGAAATTTTTTTTTAAAAAACTGATTTGGAAATTAAATAAAACAGTTTTTCAAGTTCTTTTAGAAACTATTTTTTTAAATCAAGTAAAGCAGTAAGAAAATCAAAAGTAGAGTTAACCTATTCTACAGAGCACAATCAGTGATCAGATACTCAAATAACTAGTCAAACAAAATAGATTAACTGGTCAACCAGAGGTCCGGTAGAGTCAACCATGAGTCAAGTTTTTAGTTAGTACAATGCTGAAATAGTCTAACTAGGACGAAGGGCCAGGGTGGTCAGATGAGCCAAACTGCCATGATCGAAATAGTGTCATCATCTTGTGATACTGTGCATCTCTGGCCTCCCTCTCAGCTCTAAGGGCGCTCATATACCCGGTGTAGTAGCCTAGATTTGTCTCCATGTTTTCGGCATGATTGGCCTCCACTTCCTCTCGGAGGCTCTGGACATGTGTCTCCAGCTGTGTCACTCGATCGTAGAGTGTCGGTGGAGGGGGCTCGTCTATATGTGCTCGAGCCTCAGCTGCCAGATCTGCAACGTCAACGTCTACCTCCTCGTCTGAGTCGATCGGAGCCCTGACCTGCTGTCGTCTCCAACTCAAAACCCCGGTGGCCGATACCTCTAGACCCGCTAAAGAGAAGTTCCTAAATCCTATTTCATCAAAGTCGGTCATAGCGGTTATTTCACCCATGGTAATGTCACGACCGTGGTGATGAAGGAGGGAGGTAATGATGTGGCAGAATGGAGTGCGCACTCATCCCTGGGTCGTAACACTGGACGCATGCAGAATAGTATGAAACATGTGTAGTCCAATGTCAATGTCAAGGTGATGGATCAGGGCATATAGAAGGAAGGCATGAAAAGGTCGCATGGTCGCGACATCTCTAGTGGAGAGTGGTAAGATACAGCGGACCAGGACTCTGTACAAGGCGTAGTCCTGTGCCTGAAGGTCAACGGATTGGAATCGTCTATTTGCAGGGAGTCTAGCTTCCCTATAGAAATAGGAGTGGAGAGTGTCTAAAGTAATGTGAGAGTAGGGAGGATCAAATAGAGGGTTCCTAGGTGGATAGCAGCAAACTGTGGACTGGGAGAGTCGTAGTCCAAGGAATCGGTTTAGTAAGGTAGGGGTGATAGACAGGGGTATCCCTTGAACAGTAGTGTAAAACATGAGATTGTTTTGTTGAACTATGTTATTGTAGAATTCTGCACATAAAGATTCATTAATGGTATGAGTGCAGAATACTAGATTATCCAGTTGATAAAAGTTTATGACATTCATGGCTAAGGGACATGATTGGGTAAAGAAATGTCTATTAAGATAGCTTGTTTTGATAGGCTTGTAGGTGGTTCGAGCAAACTTATTACACAATTCTAGAGTCGGGAACCTAGGGTCGGGACTCGGTTCGGCACCGGGGTTCGCTTGGTTTGCGCGGCATTTTCTAAGTTAAGAGGCATGCATTTATAAGAAAGGAATAATTCTAAATGCATTAAAGAATTTAAGAAAATAATCCAAAATAAATCATACCGGGGAGGCATGGTGAGATTAAGGAAGCACAAGTGTCACTTGATCTTCTTGGAATGAAGGAAGTGAGGAAAGAAGTTGGTTATTGGTGTGGGAAGAGAAGGGGATTCGGATCCCTTTTATAGGCATTAAATTGGGGGCGCCCGGGAGCTCCCGGGCGCCCGGGACAGTGGTCACTGCCAAAGGCAGTGACTAGGTCTGTTGTGGGCGCCCGGAGTGGCCCGGGCGCCCTAGTTAGGCTTACTTTGCAGCTTTTGCTGCATTGAGTGTGATGGGGGCGCCCACGTGGTTTCGGGCGCCCAGGTCAATGGTCAGAGGCAGCTTTTTGCCTAGAGAGCTGGAAAAGGTATGGGGGGCGCCCGAGGAGTCACGGACTCCCGGAGTGCATAGGAGGTGATGAATATTATGTCTTGTCATTGTTTGACCATAGTTTAGTTGGTTTGACCATGGTTTGACGGTTTTGACTATGGTTTGACTGCTTTGACCATGGTTTGACTATGTTGACCATGGTTTGACTATGTTGACCATGGTTTGACCAGGTTGACCAAGGTTTGACTATGTTGACCAAGGTTTGACTATGTTCTATGCTATAGGTATTTACAGGAATTACAATTGAGTTTAATTTTTCTGTCTCACCCAATCTAAGGTTTTCAATCACGTTAGCCTTACAGGTTTTGTGAGACAGGTTTTGATAAAAAAAACATGATTTATTTTGAAAATCTTAATTAATTTTGAAAACCATTGAATTAATTTTTGAAAATTTAAGTCTACAAGTAACTGAAAATTTGTGTTAGATTTGAATTTTACAAAGACTAATCTGAATTTGAATTTCAAAGATTGACTTCCAGGTCTTGGCGAGACACTAGGCCTTCTTTGGCCGTAGCCTTATTGGATCATCAACCCTTTCCTTGACAAAGCCTTTCAATGAAATTTTATTTTCAAAATTAATCTTTGAAAAATTCTGGTCTAACTAGTTTGGGTTTTGGATCGGTAGCTTCGGCTAGTTTCACCAGTCTAAAGAGACCAAGTATACTTGATCTTATTAGAATTGGTTTCCCTAACGTACTATCATCTCACCTCCACCCAATACTATGTTGTCAAGTTTTAGTTAAGTTTGTTCAGTCCTTAAACTAACCTAAGTCTAAGCATGGTAAATTACAGAAATTTAAATAAACAATCAGACAGGCAAATTTCAATCAAGAATTAAATTCTATCTAATAATAAATATTGTTTTCAATTTGGCTCCCCCTGGACTATAGCCATGATAATGGTTTGGCAAGATGTGAATCTTGTCCTTGGGGATCCAATATTGATTTGATCCAATTTGTTGGTTCAGGCATAGTTTTGGTACCCATGCCTGAACTTTTGGTCTGGACTGGTTCAGTACAGCAAAATAGGATCTTTGTCTAGATTTGGTTCTATATCCAAGTCTGGATCGATTTAGAACTGACTTCTGTTTTCCAAGAATCATGTCAAGATTCTTGGAACCAGAGGTGAATCGTTCTAAGGCTGATCTAAGATCCTTAACCTGAGTTTTCAGGGAGGAGTTCTCTTTCTCAAGTTTTTCAACTTGAGTAGGAGTTCCTTCTTGAACCTTCTCGGTTAAGGGTTTAGAATCAGCTCCCTCTTTCAGGAGTTTTACTTCATGTCGGAGGGATTTGATTCGGAGTTTGGCTTTCGCCAAATCTCGAGAAAGATACGATATCAATTCACATAATTGTACTCTAGAAAATCCACTTACAGTAATTTCACCATTTTCTAAAAATGTGAGTTCTCCATCGTTCTGCTCTGATTCTGACTTGGTCTCAAGTTCTTCGGAGGCAGTCAGGGCTAGTAGGGTTGACTGGGGTGCCTCTTCTTCTTCTTCTGAGGAAGATTCATCCCAGGTTGCTTGGAGTGCTTTCTTTCTTCTTGTTTTCTTGGTCTCCTTTAGGTTCGGACACTCCGTTTTGTAGTGACCTTTCTTCTTGCACTCGTAGCAGGTCACGTTGGGTTTGTTCTTTTCGTTTGCGGGTTCAGCTGGTTCGTCTTTTCTTCGGCTGGCCTTCCTTCTGTTGGTTTGATTCTTCAGTTCTTTGTAGTAGTTTCTTGCCAGTCAGACCAGCTTAGGTCGATCTCCTTCTTCATCTTCTGAGTCTGAGTCTGAGTTAGACTCGGGTTCAGGTTGAGGCTTTTTCTTGGTTGACCTTCCAGTTTTACCTGCAATAAAGGCAATACCTTTCTCGGCCAAATTGCAGTTAGTCTGTTCATGCAGTTCTAATTCAGAAAATAATTCATCTAATTTTATTTTTGAAAGGTCCCTTGAAACCTTGTATGCATCTACCATAGATGCCCATAAGGTGTTTCTCGGGAAAGCATTTAGAGCGTACCTTATTAGGTCACGGTTTTCTACCTTGTGACCAATAGTGTGTAGACCGTTCATTAGTTCTTGGATTCGGGCGTGAAGCTGAGCTGCTGTTTCGTTGTCGGCCATCTTGATGGTGTACAGCTTGTTCAGGAGCAGATCTCTCTTGCTGATGCGAGTGTCTGATGTTCCTTCGTGCAGCTCGATTAGTTTTCCCCACAGCTCCTTGGCACTGTTGAAAGGGCTCACCCGGTTTAGCTCCTCTTTTGTTAAGCCGCATTGAAGAGTCTGGGTCGCCTTTGCATCCGCTTCAATTTTGCGTTTCAGAGCGGTGTCCCACTCTGTGTAGCTTTGAGGTACTCCTTCAGCATTTTTGGGGATCTCCAGTCCGGACTGGATGATGATCCACATGTCCACCTGAGTTTTCAGGTGGACCTCCATTCGACTTTTCCAGTAGGAAAAGTCTTCTCCACTGAAAAGTGGAGGTCTGGCTATGCTGAATCCTTCTTGCATGGCCATGTATCTGAAATGTAAACTAAACAAAAAGAATGTCCCAAGACTTGGTCTTGAATTAGTAGTGCGGGATAAAAAAATATTCGTCGAGTGGTGTTGCACCAACCTCGATCAACGAGAAGAAATTTGAACGAAAAATATATTAGATGAAATTCGAACGGAAAAAGAATATTAATTGAAGTTCAAACGAAAAAAATATTAAGCGAAATTCGAACGAGAAAAAAATATTAGAAGAAATTCGAAAAAAAAATATTAAAAGAAATTCGAACGAAAAAAAAATTAAGAGAAAAAATTAAATAAAATCCGAAAAATTTTCAAACTGGTGTTGCACCAAATTTGAACTTCCCCGCTCTGATACCACTTGTTGGATCGAGAAGAACGATAGAGGGGGGGTGAATATCGTTAAACGCTTTTCAGAAAAATTAGAGCAAGTACGCAGCGGAAAAATCAATCGCGAACACAGGTGGTTTTACTTGGTTCGGAGCCTAGGTCGACTCCTACTCCAAGGCCCACGGTCGTTGACCGTTTTCTGCGGGCAATTCTATAAGTTCGCAAAACAGTTTACAAGATTGAATTACAGAATTAGTGCAGTAAGAAAAAGTAACTCTTCTTTTACCGACGTCCGATGTAGATTATCTTTTCGGAGCAGTGGGACGTCGTCGGCGCTTGAATCTCGAGTCGGGAGGTTTCCGGGGCAGAGCGCGGGAGCAGAAGAGCGTGAATGCGTTGAATGAATTCGTTGTACTGAAGGCTTGGTTCGAGGGTCCTTTTATAGCACCTGGGGGCGCCCGGGACGTCGGGGGCGCCCCCCCCCCCCCCCCCCCGCCCCCACGTGTTGGTCGATCCACTTCCTTCTCGGTCAGCTCTGATCCTTAAAACTCGGGATCAAGCTTTGACCGGGGCGCCCTGAACGCTGGGGGCGCCCGGATTGACCGGGTCAGAATGTTATCCTCTTGGCTTCACTGGATCTGCTTCGACTGCTTGACCTAGGGGCGCCCGGGAGCAGCGGGGGGGGGGGGGGCGCCCAGGAGCACGGGGGAGCCCCGAACATGTACTGTCGAAGCCTTCTTTTGCATTACGTGTTTTGTGTTCACCTTGGGGGCGCCTGAGACACTCCGGGCGCCCTGGTCAGCTGTTGCCTCACTCCATTGAGGCTCTCTGAGCTGCAGACACTCGTTCCTTCGGTCCTGCATCCAAGGTTAGTCCAAAACACCATAAAGCAATAAGATATTAGTTTATACAGCCTTAGCTGTCTTAGTTCTGACTTTGGGCCTCCTAAATGGAGCCCTAGGTCGAATCGACGCCTACTGTTCCCTTAACGGGGAACGCGTCCTCACCTACTCCTCTCGGGAGAATGTACCTGATGCTAACCGCTCCTCTGGTTGGACTTTTACCTAGCGGTCCTTCACCAGGTCTTGGATACCAAGATGTCCTTCGCCCGGTGCCTAGCTGTCCTTCGCTAGGTCTTCAGTCCCAAGCTGTCCTTCGCCTGGCGCCTAGCAGTCCTTCGCTAGGGCTTCAGTACCCTGGCATTCCTTCGCCACTGCCTAGCAGTCCTTCACTAGGACTTTTTACCCTGGCATTCCTTCGCCAGTGCCTAGCAGTCCTTCGCTAAGACTTTTCCTGCACACTTAAGTAACATGTTAGATCACAAGTAAGACTTAACTTTTGAGCCCTGTTGCCATTATCAAAACTCAAGTTCGACTTGGGTGCTTTCTGCACCAACACTCTTTAGCCAGCCTTACTGAGACCTACATATAGTTCATAATTCCTTTCGTCTGTTGGGACCTGTATGAGCTAGAGGAGGTGAATAGCTTTGATTGCTTCTTTGAACTTGATGTTGCAGTGGAAAACTCGAAGCAAAAATCTCAATCGTTAACATCATCGATTTACTTGGTCTCCACCTCTGTGAGGTGACTAATCCAAGGATTCGACATTTATGATCTCATCCACTGTGAAATCCCTCCTTCCTAGAAACTTTCCAGAGGCGGAGAATCCTTATACAAATTGTTCTCACAAGAACAAAATACAAGCAACACCAAAAATGAATGGAATATGAAAGCACAACACTTTACAATGAATTCTTTGCTTTGGATGCTTGCATGTCGCTTTAGATGCTTGCTTGTCGCTTTGGATTGCCTCTTGGTGGTTGCAAATGCAGTAGCACTTCTCCTCCGAACCCTGAAAAAATGTATATAGAAATCTTCATGAACTCCCCTTTATATGGTTGTTGCTAGAAGCGATTTCCACCTAGCAATCAATTTAACTTTACTTACCAATCGATTACCATGTCACAATTCGACTATTCAAACATATAGAATGACTTTTTTCGCCCGTCTTATCACTTTGGATGCTTGCAAGAAGCGATACCAATCGATTACCAGCTATTAATTGATTAACCCAATCAATTTCAAAATTTTCTGTTCTTTCGCAATGAGACTTCAATCAACTACCCTAATCAATTGATAAAGCCTGAATTGATTGCCCCAATCAATTCAACTGCCTTATGTGCTTACGTAAAAAATCAGCCAATCCATTGTCTTAATCAATTGGAACCTCTAAATTGATGATTAGGGTAATCGATTCAGAACCCTAGTGTGCTTAACGAAAAACTCATCTAATCAATTAGGAATGCCAAAATTGATTGACCTAATCGATTTCGGCTCTTTTTGTTTTTGTAAATTGAGCTCCCAATCGATTAGGCAATCAACCTAATCGATTGAGCTAATTGATTGCCCAACTCTAAACTCAAGCTAAACTCTGAACTCGAGTTTAGGGTTCCTTTGCCCAATCGTCAAGTCATCCGTGACTCATTGGGACTTCTCGTTGCCTACATTCGATAAACTTGACTTGCAGGGCTTCTTCACTAGGTGTCTGATTAACTTTTGGCCCACTTGGACTTTCCTTTTCTAACTTCTCGTTGGGCTTTCGATCACCATGCGCCTGATCAACCTTTGACCCACTTGAACTTTTTCACCTCCTAGCCCTTCTAGGACTTCCATTGCCTAGTTTTGAATTAGGTCTTCCACCGCCTAGCCCCATTAGGACTTTTCATTGCCTAATTTCCAATTAGGTCTTCACTGTTTAGTCCCGCTAGGACTTCCATTTCCTTGTTTTCAACTAATCACTGCCTAGCTCTGTTAGGACTTGCACTACCTAGTTTCCAAGTAAATATTCACTGTCTAGCCCCACTAGGATTTCATTGCTTAGTTCTCAACTAGGTCTTTAATCGCGTAGCCCTGCTAGGACTTTCTATTGCCTAACCACCGCTAAGCTCCACTAAGACTTTCTATTGCCTAATTCCCAATTAGGTTTTCTGCCGCTAAGCCCCGTTAGGATTTTTCATTGCCTAATTCCCAACTAGGTCTTCCACCCGCCTAGCCTAGCTAGGACTTCCTATTGCCTAGTTCTCAACTAGAAATTCTACTATCTTGGCCCACTAGGACTTCCATTACCTAGTTCCCAACTAGGTCTTCAATGCCTAACCTCGCTAGGACTTCCATTGCCTAGATGACAACTAGGTCTTCGCTACCTAGTCCTGCTAGGACTCCCTCACTTTGCCAAATATCCAGTCAACCACAACCTCTTTCTCACATATTGTCTAAACATTGAAACTCAATCTTGAGTCAACTGAGCATAGTTATGTTGGTCAACCTTTACCCAAGGATGATTACATCAATAATCTCTCCACTTTTGATGTTTGACAATATGATTGAGTTAGGCTAACCCATATTAACCAAACTCCTTTCTTCATCCTATGTTAAAGCATAAATGAGAATTCTCTAACTTAAACCATACATTCTCCCACTTTGACACACATCAAAAATCTTCTCCATAAGATTCATCCTTTTATCATTAAAATTTTACAATGAAGGTCTCATGCCCTTCTATTATCTCCAATGTTCAACCTTGAGCAAAATCCATCATTATGACTTTAAGGAGAACCACCTCCTCAACGTATGCTCCAATTTCTATCATTGCATCAAGAATTATTTAGAGTTCTTAAACCTTTAGGAATATCCAAAATTGATGTTATGAGGTTAAAAAATTAACTTTGAATCTAAATCTCTTCCTTAACTTCATATTAGTCCTCTTTAACCATATCTTTCTCATTTTCATCAAGAAAATTGCCCTTTAAATACTTACCTAAGCACTTCAGAGAGTTAGGGATAGTTACATTGACTAAGCATGGCTTAATTGACTAAAATCACTCTTTTTCAGCCAAAAATAACTTTGCTAATCGATTGATTTTAGCTATCAATCAATTACAACCTCTTATAATCGATTGACGTGAGTTGCCAATCGATTACCACTTGTACCAATCAATTGACAACAGTGCCTAATCAATTGGGTTTTCTAATTTTCGAATTCAATTTCAGACCCAATTTTAGAAATCACCTATAAATAATTTTATAATTTTTGAAAAATCATGAAACTTCATATAGATATTACTTATGTCATATATTATCATGAAAAAATAGTTTTCTATAGAAATACCTCTCATTTTTACAGAATGATATAAAATTGAAAACTATTAAAAACTACATTATTTTATTTTAACTTTGTATCTAACTAATCAATAGCGATAACTATTAACAAATAGACTTCACCAAGATTTTCTAAATAATTTTGAAATATTTTTCAAAAGTAATTTTCAATCATGTTCTTTAGGTTAAATGTAGTTAACTTATACATTTACTTTCTCAATGATTGAACTTCACATAATCATTTATTTTGATAAAACTAAAACTTAAATAGATGTACTAAATTAACATTTTGAGTTTTATTCATCCTCCTAACATCTCACTTATATCTAATGTATCTAAATACAGATACAAATAAACTCTATGATCTTTATGAGATATAAAATAGGGGTTTCCTAAACTAAGCGATCATGCATCTCTATCTAAGTATTTTAATTTTGATCATTTTACCTAGGATATCAATTATGTTATTGTCCTTAATTTCAAGAAATTAGAAATTTATGCATGTAAATGAATGACATGAAATGAGTATTTTTCTAAAGAAAACTATTATAGTTTAAAGATGCATGTATGATATGGTATGTAGTATTTTTATAAGAATATGAATGTAATATATAATGTCATGATATATGATAAGCCACACAAAACAGGATAATTATAATACAATGAATGTACTTAGATTTTCATTTTTTATCTAAGTTTCACTAACTGATCACTATGCCAAAAGAGGGATAAGTTGTCTTCATTTCCCTAGAAAATACTAAAATTCTAACTTGACATTTCTTTAAATTCTATTTTATTTGTGCCAATTTAATCAAGCTCAAATACTTCAAAACATTTTATTGACACACTTTTACTCTTCAAGAGTATAAATTAATTTCTCATTTTCAAGGTGTCAAATTCCCTAAAGTGTCAACTTTATCATGATTGGATTAACTACTCTTTCAATTAGAGTTGACATACTCTAAACTCATTTAATGTATAGAGAACACACTCTTAAGAACCTAAAATACATTGGTGCTCCTTGGATGTACTGAGTATTAACTAGGAATAACTTCTCTTGATATCTTCCTAATGACTTTCCTAGGTTTTTTAGAAGTTATATAGTCACACTAGTCTCCTCAAAGTCAACTCTAGGGATAGTCTCCTTTGTAATCTTGACTTAACTTCTAGACTTAAAGTTAGTTCGATAGCTATATGAAACTCTATGATATGATGGCACATTCTCCTTAGCTATAAGTTTATATCTTCAAACCTTTATTGCCCTTAGATGGTTCTTGCCTATCTAAACCTAGGTTTTGTTTCCTTGACTTTTTGACATTATTTGTTATTTTCTTTAGGATTATCTCCAATTTCTCAAATCTTGATTTTCTTTTCTTAAATTCTTAAATTTGGATTTTTCATGAATATCTTGAATATATTTCTTCTTAGGCATATGTCTAAATTGTTTAAGTTTATTGTATAAATTATTTTTCACTTTTCTATCCTTAGATAAGAGAATTCTAGTATCATATGTAATTATTCTTAGAGTTGTTATATTTTTTATTTTCCTAATAACAAGCTCTAAAATAATCAAATTTATTTCTAATATTCTTATTTTCATGATATAAAAAAATATCATTAATTAATGATATTTTAGGTTTATTCTTAGAAGCTTTGAACTTCTTAATTTATTTTTGATCGAAATTTTTCTTATTAAATTTTGATTTCGGTAATATCCCTTTTAATTACAAAAGAAACATATAATATACTTTTTAACCATTCATATCATGTGGCCGATCTCACGTCTCTCTCATTTTGAGTGTCACTTTAATATTTTCCTTAATTACTGTTGGACACATACTTTTATAATATTTTTTTTCGTATATTCAAAATATATGATATATATTTTATTTTATAAATTGAAATGTTATTTTCTTTTATAAAAGAAGAGTAGCATCAGACGTTACGTGGATCACACCGACGCCCTCAACTGACTAGCGTTGACTTTGGGCAAGATACAATTTGTCTATGTCGGGGTAGGCGAGCAATACCTAACTGGGAGGAGTCAAATTTCTACCGTAACAATATATTAGGATGAAGAGTTATAAATTACTTTTATCTTGCATACGCAACAAAGTGCATTTCTATTACAATCTTTCTCATTTCATGTAGTATATTAATTAAAGTTGCAATTTGCTTATCTATCGCAAATGGTTGTCTAGTCCCACCCTACCTACATATTAAATATAAGTTATAGTATCAGGACTAATAATTTCTATAATTTATCTTTTCCATGTTGACCCTGAGACGGATTGACGGCGGCGCTGGAGCGAGCGAATCACCCTTTGCCACCGTTGTAAATGATTGTCTAGCTAGTGGTCGACGATGGACTGGTGACTAATGTATGAGATGATCATGAGATTTGGAGTTCAAATCCTGACAAAGTTATGTGTCTACCATTCCTTATAGTTAATCATTATTTAAGTCAGTAGCTCTCATGATTTATTTTTTCCATGTTGATCTTAAAATGAATTGGCGGAAACGCTAATTGGAGATGAAGGAATCAACTTTTGTAACCGTAAATGTTGTCTAGCTAGTGATGAACCCAGGTATGCATAGTATATAGACACAATATTTTGAAATAGGAAATTTTACTATAATTATTTTTAATGGTTAATATGTAAGTATTATTATTTGAGGTTTGGAAGTTAAAATTGGTAAAGTTAATGTGTCCGTTCTCCCTACGTGCTAGACATAGTATTCGGGCTAGTAACATTGATGATTTATCTCTTTCATGTTAATCTGAGAAAGATTGACAGAAGTATTGGCATGAGTAAATTATTTTTTATCATCTTGATTAATTTGAAAAATAGATAGTCTTCTCCTTAATCATCCATCAAGTAAATCCGAAAGCACGAGTGATCCAGTGGCTAAGTAGTATAGCTATCCTAGTAGTTTGAACGCGATGATGAATTTTTTTTCGGTTTTGAGAATTTAACTCTTGGTGCGTGGAAGAATTTGTCGCGTTCTTGCCACTGCACCGTGTTTGAAAAAATCTGTTGCGTGTTGGGGTCTTGCCACCCCACATGTTACTATGTTAGGGGCAAGGAGCATGTTATCTAATTTTTTTTTATATTAAAAATCCAGATCACCAAACTCATATCAGATTTTTTATAATACGCATTATAACAAATTAAGGGATCATGTCAGTAAAACTCATATGCTTTCTTTTTCAAATTTAGGCCGGTTTAGAATTATATTATAATTATTTTATTCAAAAGTATTATATGAATATAGAATGCCTGAAGGTCAAGATCACTTATTTTGATTTTTTAAAAAGGTTTATTAGGTTAGAAAGGTGTTTCTGAACGAGAGATTTAAAATATATATATATATATAAACAAATAAATAAAAAATAAACATAAAAAAAACTTGAAGAAGAACAATGCTATAGATTAGAAAAGAAAGCAAATATGTCTACCAATGACAGTGGCATTTGCTAGTTCAGTGAAATTAAAGGGTGATAATATTAAGGGGTGCAATAGTGGATTAGCCAAATAACACTAATTTTAAGTGAGTTTAGTAGGGTATATTTAGTAGTTTTATAAATTATAGAATGCGCATTTGATATAAAATAGAAAGAGACGCCAAAGATAGTTATAATAAAAAAACCTCCTGTCCATTTTGTGATATTTTTATTACAAAATTATATCATTTTATAGTAAATTTAAATTTTATGAAATAAAGTTTCGTTTATAATGTATGAATTTATAAGAAATATAAATAATCTTATAGAAATTTTAAGAAGTTATATAAAATTGGTTTAATAGTTTTGATCAAGGTTCCGATAACCGGACTGGTTATCAAATCGGTCGAGACAAGGGTTCAGAAGTTTAATCGGTTAAATCGGGAGTTCAACCGGGATATAATGTAAAATACGGTAAAAATAATAATAATAATAATAAATAAATATATAGAATAAAATAAATATATAAATATATATAGGAATATATATAAATTTATATAAAATCACCATAAATAGGAATTTAAAAATTGGAAATAATTAGAGGAAAATTTTGGAAGAATTTTCTGAAATTTTTAGAAATAATTATGGATTTAATTGAATGCAAGATGAGATGGATTGAAATTATTTAAGGAAAAGTTTGATATTTCGAATATATATATATATATATTATTTATTTAAGGAAAAATTTAAGTATTTATATATTAACCTCTTCCCTCCCCTCACCGTGCCCTAATCCCTCGCCCGAACCCCTCTTCCCCGTGCCCTAGCGCCGATGCCGCCGACCTCATCCCTGCCGGTCGCCGCATGTCCTCGCCGGAGTTGAGCCAGCCCGAAGTCGGCGATCCTCTTCTCCAGCACAATGCCTCCTCCTTGGCACCATCGACACCTTCCTCCTTTTTCACTGCTGCCGAGCCAAATCGCCTCATGGATCGATGGCGCTGAATGTTTCCGATCGCCGGTCGTGGTGGTGTCCACTGATTTTCCTCTCAGCCCGATCTTAACCACCATCCTCGAGCCCTCTTCTCCCTCGGTTCGGCGATCCTCCTTACCGCCATCGCTTCTCATCGATCATCATCATTCTTGCTCCAGCCAAAGGTGGGTGCCGACACTGGGCTGCTATTGCGCATGGCAACTATCACGACAGTCCTCGCCGGCTGACCACCGTCTGTGGCTAATGCTTTTCTTGTCGTGGTGGGTGGCTTGGTTTGGCTTGACGAGACTAGATCTGAGGGAGAGCTCATCGGAAGGGCAACCTCCTGTTTGGATTTGTGGCGGCGATTGAGTTTATTCGGATCAGAGAAGAGGAGTTGTTGCGTGCGAGCCAATAGATCTTGGGAGATCGATTTACCATTGATCGTTGTTTTCGATCGGGCTAACAAAGATGAAGAAGAAGCGGAAGGGAACGAGGAAGGTATAAGAATGCTGATGAATAGGTATCGAATGCTGGTAGTATTTAACAGTGTTTCATTAATTGGGATTATCTAGATTAGGTTGGTTAATTAATCAAATTAATTATGAATTAATGTTGATTAATAGATGTAGTTGATAATTGGAGTTCTAAATATGTATGAGTCAATTATTGGATTAAGAGGTTAGTTAACTCATTTAATGATCGCTCACTTGAATGTTGATTATTAGTTGATGCTATGCTAATCAATTGGAAGAAGATGATAATGGATTAACTACTAGTTTAACTAATGAATCATTTGATGAATTCTTAGAGTGTGATATGAATTTAGGATTAACCAATTAGGGAGGTATTTATAAGTTAATTAATTAAATAATAGGATGATTCATTGGTTGAAGATCCTTAGTTTTGTTTCGTAACCTGTATTTGTAGGATTCCAGCTCGATGCGATCTCTCAGACTTGAAGACGGTTAGAATGGTTACATTAAAGGCGGGTACTTCTCCCTTGATTCTCGTAGTTTCGTTTACCTTAAATGCATGGTCGTTTTACTTCCTGAGTAGGCTTGCTTTATCTTAAATCTATTTGTCTTGTTTTCCTGCTTGATACTTATTCGTGCTTGACCTTTGAGTGATAATTCCAAATTGTTCAGTTATACAGTCTCATCACTTGACTTCTGATCTAAGAGTATTGCGTGTACTATAGAATGATCATTTGACCTATCTAGGGTTTGATTGACATTAGATAACCCTACCCAGTAGATTTGTGCATGTTTATTTACTTGGGTGCTGATTATGCTTTTCGTATGTTTCCTTATTTTGGTGTTATTGGTGTTTTCTGTTTCGCATGGTGTTGGGTTGGATTGAGGTGGTGTATATTAGTGACATGCATCATAGCATTCAGGCCAACGACCGCGGGCTCCTTGGTGGTTGAGACGGGTCGTCGGGTATATTTTCCTGTTGTGCCACGCTCAGTTGGAGTTGTGTGCAAACAGTTGATACTCCACAGGTGTTAGGAGTCCCCACAGGTGCTTCGGGGTTTTTCATATTAGGGTCACGGTTGTCGTGGTGTGTTTGCATAGTCACAGGTGCTGGGCGCTTGTATCTTGTCCACTCAACTTAATGGTGGTTGGTTGTGTACAGTGCAGGTCATGACATCATATGCATATTGTGCATTGTGCATTTTGCTTGTGTTTGCTGCATTTGTTTGAGCTATGACTTGTTGCATTTGATTGACATGCATATACGGTTATGATTTGCATTTTATATGATCTGGATATGTTCGACAGTATCAGCCGTTTATGGAGGTGTTAGAGGAGATTTTTTATTTTGCCCCTACTTGTTACATAGTCTTCAGGTATGTTTTATTTATATAGATGCATTTTGTTTATGCTCTTTATTCCGGAGACTGTATACCTTTGTTGTCTTTCTGCTTGCTTTACCCTTTTATATACCATGCATTTATCTGCTCTTATACCTGCAGAGTTCCACCCGGAACTTACCACCCCTCATTCTTTTTTTTTCAGGTAGTCGATAGTTGTGTCTCGTGCCGCCAGGAGAGGATCCAACTGTCAGTCTCCCAGTTTGAGTTTTATTATTGGATTTCATACTCTTATAGTAGCTTTATAGGATTAGTGTCGTTTTTGATTTTATTATCGTTTGGATGGTATATGGTTTTTCCTTCGAACATGTACTTATTTATTTCCGCTGGATTTCGGTTTGCTGCGCTTAGCTATATAGATTATATTTATTATATTTACTGTTTGTCAGTGATAGTATTTAACTGCGTGGTTGTGGATGTGTGAATGTCAGCCGAGTGTGGCTGAGCTATATATGTGTGGAGTGATGTATGTATGAGTTTCAGATTGTTCGCCGTACAAGGGAGGTGCTGCTCGATTTTCGAGCGAGCCCGGGCCTCTGGGGGCGTGACATATAATCAGTATATAATAAACATGTATTTATATAAATATATGGAACTAACAACTTACTCAACTATTTTCTTCGAGATTGGATCAACTAGGTCGAGCATGTGATATGTTTTTGTTAGAAATTCAACACGATATTCTTAAAAAAAGGGTTAGTTTCAAAGAAAAATTCAAATTTAAAACTATTGGGTTCAAACAAGCAGTAAGATTATTCGTTTCAGATTCTAGGTGAAAGCAAATTAGGATTTTGAAATTTTATTTTTCAATTTTTATTTTTTAATAAAAAAGTAAAACTGCAAAAGAAAAAAAATAAAAAATGAAAAATAAAATAAACCAAGTCGGTTTGTCCAGTTCACCGGTTCTCGACCGGTTCAAAACAGTTCGCACCCGGTTCTTAAGCAGTCTGTTTTCAG
The DNA here is from genome assembly GCA_024364735.1 of Boesenbergia rotunda. NCBI lineage: Eukaryota > Viridiplantae > Streptophyta > Magnoliopsida > Zingiberales > Zingiberaceae > Boesenbergia > Boesenbergia rotunda. The sequence goes on along the minus strand of JAGFNQ010000308.1, from coordinate 174,005 downwards.
AGTCAACTCGGACCAAAAATTTGGTCGGTTCCCGATTCAACCGGTCCGATCGGCCGATCCAGTCCGGTCCGATTTTTGAAACGTTGGTTTTGATAAAATTCTACTAAAAAAATCTGATTTGATAAAATAAATAAAAAAATACTTATGACATTGAACTCCTATGGAGATTATATAAATAATAAGTTTCGGGGAAAAGTGTAATATAGGAAAATAATTAAACGATGAGCGCTTATTTGATAAATATTCAAAAAAAAAACCCTATGATAATAACAAAAACCACGAGCACATGTAAATTTTTAAAAATTTGTTGGTAAAATAGTCAAGTTCTTGATAGAATTTCTAAAATAAGTATTTATTGTTCATACATAAATCTTTGTGAAAGTGACAAAAATTATAAATCGAATATGAGTCCAGAGTCATTGTCATTTGAATGTACACTTTAATCTTACGGGCATTAAAATCTTATATATACCTTTAAATCCGTTATTAGTTCATTAATAATAACTTAAATGGATTAACGAGTTTTTACACACAAAATCTATATCACTTAATTAAGCCCACGATTAAATATAAATGAGATCGCTTTATTGAACTTATCCGTAGTAACACTAACAATCCCACGTGTTATAATTTTAACTTGTAAGTACACCCAATAGAAAATTAAATTCAACAGTTCATCCAAGATTTTTTTTTTATGTGTGGAAGTTCATTGGAGTTTAGAGAATCTTGTACTAGATTTGTTCAACATCACCCGCCATCATGGGGATCTCATTATATATGATAGATTAATAGAAATAAGTATGGATCAAATTTTTGATGAAGTAGAAGAAAAATACTTTTTTATATGCTAGTCTATATGATTTTTTATGTTTCTACAAATAACTATGAAATCTTATAAAAGTTCATCATGTGACATGTTACTCGGATAAACATATAACCTTTAAAAAAAAATTGAAAACCTGATTGTACAAGAGGAAGAAGTTTAAATCAAACCAAAGAGGATTAATTTAGAGGCAATAAAATTTTGAAATTCTACAAGATAACCAGAGAAGAAAATTTGATGATCACTCAGTGATGAAATCAATGAGAATACATGACTTCATTAGATGAGCCAAATAGGAAATCATCAATAACTTCCGGGCTACAATGTACAACACTACAAAAAATTTCAATGAATAGCGATGAATATTTTAATTATCCGTCGCTAATAGCGATGGATTTAATTTATCCGTAGCTAAGATTGGAATACAAGTTAAAAACCCTAAAATAGTGATGGATTTGGTCAATTCCGTCGCTATTAGCGATGATTTTTAATAATCCGTTGCTAATAGCGACGGACAAGTTATTTCTGTTGCTATTTTAGGTTTAATTTGTCGTCGCCTCTCTCCCCCTGTCGTGCGTACAGTTCTTCTCCTCTCTCGCGTCTCCGTCGTCCCCGGTGCCTCCTCCTCTGGTGAACCCCTCCTTCAGTCACAAGTACGCAGCGTGACTTAGGTTTTCTCCTTCCACGATAGTGTTTCATCTCCTGCGGCCAGGTGCACCGTCCTGCGCCCACGCGCGGCATGCTGGGGCCGTGCGCGGCCTACTCCGGCCACGCATGGCCGCAGTTGCGGCAGGCGGCCCTAAACCCTTAATTAATTAATTCCTTAATTAATTATTTAGGATATTTAATTAGGATAATTTTGTATCCTAATTAATTATCATTAGTATAGGATTAATATTTATTTGATTATGCATCTAATGTGTCTTGTTTGATTAATCAGAATAATTTTATTTGATTATGCCTCTAGTATGTCTTGTTTGATTAATTAAAATAATTTTATTTGATTATGCCTCTAGTATGTCTTGTTTGATTAATATTTGTTTGATTAATTGGATATATACTAATTTAGGATCCAAATTTGATTAAATTGTATTTGATTAATTTGGTAGTATCTTAATTTATTTTTAAAAGTTAAGATATTAATTTGTGTTTGATTAATCAAAAACAAAGTTGGATAATTTAGATTGTTATTTGTGGTTGACAAATCAAATTGCAAGTTATTTTAGCTATTTTATGATTTGTTAAAGTAGTTACGCTGAATCTTTTTCATATAAATGTTTACATGAGTATCAATATTGACATATTTTATTGTTATTAGGATACAATGTATACGAACAAAACATGGATGTATAATAGGTTAGATAATGGATTTATCTGCGAAGAATTTTTTTGCTGGAGTTGAAGAATTTGTGAACTTTGTAAAGTATCATCTTGAGTGTTTGAATGACGCCGAGTTAAAGTGTCCATGTAATCAACATAGATGTAGAAATACAACTTTCTGTGATGAGGATACAGTGAAAACTTATATCTGTAGGTATGAGTTTGTTCCGGATTATTACAACTAGTATTGTCATGGAGAGCCGTATGTATTTGAATTTGTTAGATCTTGCATCGCTTCATCATCGAACTCAATTGGTCCAGAGGCATCATATAAGCCTGCCGATGCAATGCAATCAATGGTTTATGATGCAATGAATGCATTTGATCAATCAAATGTAGATCAAATACCTACTCCTGAAGTTCAAAAAATGTATGATATGTTGGAGGCTAGTGAAAGAGAAGTATGGGAAGGTATTCCTTCTGGTCATTCTCAATTGTCTGCTACTGCAAGATTATTGAATATGAAGGCGGAACATCATTTCTCAGAACGATGTTATGATGACATATGTCAATTGATGTCAAAGTTGCTTCTAACAAATAACTGCATAACTGATAGTTTCTACAATACTAAAAAATTAATTAGAGACTTGGGTTTGTCAGTTGAAAAGATACATTGTTGTATCAATAATTGCATGATTTATTGGAACAAAAATAGTGAGTTGATGGAATGTAAATGTGTTATCATCCTCGTTACAAGCATAGTAGTCGCATGGTTGGGAAGAAGAAGAAAAATATTCCCTACAAAGTCATGTATTACTTCCCTTTGACTGCTAGACTCCAACACTTGTATGCATCAGCAGCAACAACAAGTCATATGATCTAGCATCAAAACCATGGACATGAAGGAGACATAATGTGTCATCCTTGTGATTCCCCTGCATGGAAACATTTAGATTCAACATTTTCTTCCTTTGCAATGAAATCACGTAATGTAAGACTTGGACTTTCTGCAGATGGATTTCAGCAATTTGAAAGTTATGCACAACAATATTCATCATGACCAGTTATTTTAACACCATATAACTTACTACTATAGATATGCATGAAAGATGAATTCATGTTTCTTACCGTGCTAATTCTAGGACCTCATAATCCAAAAGGGCAAATAGATGTATTTTTGCAACCTTTGATTGCTGAGCTGAATTATTTATGAAATATAGGTTCAGAGATGTATGACATCACAAGTAAATCAAACTTTACAATGCATGCAACATTGTTATGGACCAATAGTGATTTTCCTGCATATTCAATGTTATCGGGATGGAGCACGGTTGGAAAGTTAGCATATCCACATTGTATGAGTCAGTCGGATGCATTTTCTTTGCCTTGCAGTAGAAAAATTTCTTGGTTTGATAATCATCAAAAATTTTTACTTGTTGATCATCCGTTCAGAAGAAATAAGAAAATTTTCAAAAGGAATGAAGTAGTTAGGAAACTACCCCCAGTTTGGATGTCAGGCGAAGAAATGTTTAATGAAATTGTTAGTTATGGATTTCTAACAGTATATCAGGATGGTTCAGATGATATCAGTAAGTATATTGTTAGAGTCAACAAATGCAGTTGGAGGAAAAGAAGTATTTTTTGGGATCTTCCATATTGAAAATATTTACTCATTCGACATAATTTGGATGTGATGCATATTGAGAAAAATTTCTTTGACAACATCATCAAAACTGCGCTGAATGTTCATGAAAAAACTAAAGATACAACAAAATCACGTGAAGAATTGAAACAATTAGTAAGCAGGCCTGAGTTGCATCTGAATGAAACAACTGGTAAATATCCCAAGGCATGTTATACATTGGACAAAGAAAGTAAGCAAATAATGTGTTCTTGGTTGAAAACAATCAAATTTTCAAATGGATATGCCTCTAATATGTCTTGTTGCATGGATACAAATAGATTTAAAATGGTTGGAATGAAGAGTCATGATTGTCATGTGTTCATGCAAAGATTAATTCCAATAGCTTTCTAAGAATTACTTCCTAATAATGTTTGGCAAGTACTTACAGAATTAAGCTTTTGTTTCAAAAATTTGACTTCTAGAGTTATTACGGTATTAGATATGTTATGCCATCAGACAGAGATTCCATTAATAATATGTAAGCTTGAGTGAATAATTCCATCGAGCTTTTTTGAATCAATGGAACATCTGCCTATTCATTTACCTAGTGAGACACAAATAGGTGGTCCTATACAATACAGATGGATGCATCCTTTTGAAAGGTTTCTTAGAAAATTAAAGAATAAGTGCATAACAAAGCAAGAGTTGAGGGATTAATATGAAATGCATATCTGGTTGAAGAAGCAAGTTCGTTTTGCTCGTATTACTTTACTAAAAATGTGAAAATCAGATATCAAAAGTGTCCACGCAATCAAGATGACATACAAACATTTGACCCAGACATGCTTTCTATTTTCAAGTATCCTAGAAGAGTAATGGGTGCAACTCTATCTAGACGGTTAAATTACCAAGAATATCATGCTGCCAGGACATATATCCTCTTAAACTGTGAAGAGGTCAAACCATACCTAGGTATTAACTCCAATTTATATATTTATTTGCAATAAATTACTATCCGATAATATAATTAAAATTCCTATATGATATCAAATTACCTTGTATGCCAGGTTGTATGAACAACAATTGTACATTCAAAATCCACCTATAAGTGCAAATGATGTAGAACAGAAGATAGAAGATGAATTTGCATTTTTGTTTCAAATATATGTAAGTGAGTTAATATGCATTTTTATGTTTACAATTCTTTATTACATATTAATCTAATTTTATCAACGACTACTATTATAGGTGAATGATCATAGAAGTTCAAATGTAGAAGACGAAAGAATAAAAAATCTCGCATTTGGACCTCTGCATACTGTGACCGTCTTCTCCTGTTATAACGTGAATGGATACAGATTTCATGTGGGCCAACGTGATTCATAAAGGCTAACGCATAATTCTGGTATTTGTGTCAAAGGATCAACAAACAATAATGATACTCAATTTGACTATTATGGCAGACTAGAGGAAATTATCGAGGTTAAATACCCAACGTTACCTTTCAAAAAGATGTGTGTTATTCAGGTGTTCTTGGTATGATCCAACTCCAAGGATGGGCATCGGGAAACATCATTTATACAATTTAATTGAGGTTAATTCAACCAAAAGGTTCAACAAGTTTGAACCTTTCATCTTTGCGATGCAAGCTGTTGATGCAGTCTGACCTTAATTGTTGTTTTGGTGTTGACATCGATTTTAGTTTAAGTTAATGATTATGATTATGATTGAGTTTAAGTCCTGGTCGTGGACTAGACATACCTAGTGGAACTAGGTTTGATAAAATCCTAGCTTGGAGGGCTAGGCGTTGAAAAATCCTAACCTGGAGGGTTAGGTGTGAAAAATCCTAGCTTGGAGGGCTAGGTGTGGAAAAGTCCTAACTCGGAAGGTTGGGTGAAAAGTCCTAGCTTGGAGGGCTAGGTGAAAAGTCCTAACTTGGAGGGTTAGGTGAAAAGTCCCAACTGGAGGGTTAGGTGTGAAAAATCCTAGCTTGGAGGGCTAGGTGTGGAAAAGTCCTAACTCGGAAGGTTGGGTGAAAAGTCCTAGCTTGGAGGGCTAGGTGAAAAGTCCTAACTTGGAGGGTTAGGTGAAAAGTCCCAACTGGAGGGTTAGGTGAAAAATCCTGGCTTGGAGGGTCAGGTCCTAGATTGAAGGGCTAGGTTGGATGAAACCCTAGCTTGGAGGGCTAGGTTGGAGTCCCTGGATCGGTCTGGTGACCGATCAAGGAAGTTGGTACGCTACTCCTTCGTGGATCGGTCCGGTGACCGATCCAGCGATGATTGATCGGTCTGGTGACCGATCAGGGAGCACACAGTAAGATTGAGAACCTACTGTGTGGCTCCTGATCGGTCTGGTGACCGATCAGGGAGCAGGCAGTTGCCTCACTGCTTGGCTTCTGATCGGTCCGGTGACCGATCAGGGAGCAGGCAGTTCACTCACTGCCTTGCTCCTGATTGGTCTGGTGACCGATCAGGGAGCACACAATGAGTTGAGTTCCCCCGTTGATCAGCTCCTGAACGGTTTGGTGACCGATCCACGACATAGGATTTGATATCCGCGATTACTGTTCACTCAGGAGTGGACCGATCAGGCTTGAGCCTGATCGGTCAGGGGCTATCCTGATCGGTCTGGTGACCGATCAGGATTCACTCTGATCCGTCTGGTGACCGATCAGGCCTATGTCATCGCGAAAGCTGGGAGTCCCAGCAAAGTAGTGGATCGGTCTGGTGACCGACCCACAAGCCCTGGATCGGTCCGGTGACCGATCACTTTAATTCAAAATGCACTGTCAGACGCTCTGATCGTGTCTGAATGTATCTGATTCTCTGCGCTTAACCTCTGATACTCGATTTTCTGCTTGATATGTTGTGCTAATGCTCTGATTAAGCTGCAGGTGACAGGGAAGGATTCAAACACTCAAGGAGAGTCAATGAAAGCCTTTTCTTGGAGCATGTTTGTCCGTTTTCCATCTCAGGTTGCAACGGACGCTGGCGCTGGCTGGAGCTGCTGACTGGGGCTGGTCTGAGGGAGGCTCAAGGAGTCCAGTAGAGCTCAGTAGTGGCTGGTGGTTGCAGGAGAGCAGCTGGAGGCTGCAGTGAGGTGGTGACCTGGCAATAGTGGAAGGACTTAAGCGCTTGGTGGCGAACAAGTCTCCACAACAACTCTGATCAGTAACGCTGCGTGCTTGTGTTCTCTGCTATTCCATTGTTCTTGAGCAAGTAGCTGCAATCTTTGAAGCAACCATCCCTTACTTGAGCACTTGGAGGAAGAAACAAGAGGCTTGGTGAGTCCATCAGCGAGAAGACACAAAGAAGGGAGTTCTTGCGTGAGATCGTCATTGGGTGGAGCTCGAGTGAAGCGCTACTTGTGTTCTTGTCTATCCTAAGTGCTGAGTAAGATCTTTCTTGTGTTTCATTGTGCTTAAAACTCTATCTTTGTTGAAACGCTGTGGAGAGGTTACTCCACTGAGAATGAGGTTGCATTTTATCCGATGTTCACCGGGGCTTGATCTGCCTACGATCAAGGGATCGCCCACCTTAAGGGCACGCCAAGGAGTAGGGGCAAGTTATCCCCGAACCTTGTAAATCCTCTTGTTAGCGTTTTTGTTCTTGTGATTAACTTAGTTTTAGTTTTCTGCATACTCTGTTTTCTTTGTGCTTCCGCTGTGCTACTGACCTTTGAGTTGCAGAAATTTCGATAAGTGCTAAACTACAAGTGTCCGACTATATTCACCTCCCCTCTCTAGCCATCCGAGTTCCAACAAGTGGTATCAGAGCTTGGGGATCTATACAAGCGGATTAACAACCGAGAGCTATCTAAAATGGCTTTGAGAGAAGGCTTTAGCACCACTCGTCCACCCTTCTTCGATGGCGCAGATTTCCAATATTAGAGATCAAAGATGGAGTATTACTTAAAGATGGACATCAACACTTGGTTCGCGGTGAAGGAGGGTTTTACCCCTCCAAAGGATGATGAAGGCAAAGAACTAGAATCTTGGCGTTGGACGGCTGAACAAACCCGGAAAAGTGAAGCCGACGCGAAGGCGGTGGTGACCCTACAATGCGGCATGAACAAAGACCAACTCATCAAGGTTGGTCTATTCACAAGTGCAAAAGACTTGTGGAACAGGCTCATAGAACTCCACGAAGGCACCTGAGATTCAAGAATCGCCAAGAGGGACTTATTCCTCAACCAACTCCAAAACCTCTCCATGAAGGAGAATGAAACCGTAAGTGAACTCCATAGCCGGTTCAAGGAAGTCCTCAACGGACTTCATTCTATTGATGAAAAGGTCGAGAATCGCGACCTTGTGAGGTATGTGTTAAAAGCATTTCCAAGGAATGCTTTGTGGTCATCCATGGTGGATGCCTACAAAGTTTCCAAGGATTTATCAATTGTTAAATTAGATGATCTATTTTGTGAAATGGAATTACATGAAATGGCTAACACAGGCCCAAGGAGAAGGGGATTGCCTTAGTTGCAGGGGAACGATCCAACAAGAAGAAGAAGGAGAAGAAGAAGGAAAGTCTCCTCATCTTCATCCTCTTCCGAATCCGAGTCCGATTCCGAGGAAGATGGCAGCGGGTCTTCTTCCTCCGAGATGACAAATTTTGTGAGAAGGATGATGAGAAGGGGTCGACGCTTCAAGGGTAAAGGTAACCCTAGTGAAGCTAAAGTTGATAAGTCTAATGCTTCTTGTTATGAGTGTGGCAGGAAAGGGCATTTCAAGAGTGAATGCCCAAAGATAAAGAAGAAGGAGGAGAAATCCAAGAAGAAAGAGGAGAAATCAAAGAAGAAGAAGAAGGCTTTGAAGGCCACTTGGGATGAATCCTCCTCAAGTTCATCCGATGAAGAGAAGGAGGAGAAGAGTACACGGCATGTGGCACTCATGGCTCTTGGAGATGAAGAAAGCAGTGATGAATCCTCCGACTCCTCAAACGCGGCTTCATCATCTTCGGATGATGGAGAGGTAACCTCTCCCGAACTTGAGAAATGTTATAGAGCAATTGTATGTTTAACCAATATGCTGAAAAAGTCAAAAAATAAGGTTAAATCATTACAATTAGAAATTGAACAATTGAAATCCTCTAGGGATGAGGATGTAGATGATTTACATGTTGAATTGTTAGAGGATGAGATTAAATCTTTGAAAATTGAGATTGAACATTTGAAATCCTCTAGGGTTGAGGATGTAGATGATTTGCATGTTGAATTGTTAGAGGATGAAAATAAATCATTGAAGAGTGAAGTTGAGAGACTCAAGAATATTCTTGAGAAGTTCTCAACAACCTTAAAGACCCTAGACATGATTTTGAATGCCCAAAGGGTGGTCTACAATAGGGCCGGTATTGGTTACCGACCCAAAGAACCATCATTTGTGTTTTTGATGTCTAGGACTGATATGAGACAATCTAAGACACTTAGGGCTGAAAAAAAAGTTGTCAAGGCATGAGTGCCTAAGTCTTGTTTAGTAGATGCTTTAGGTCCCAAGGTGTGGGTACCTAAATCTTCCATTTTTCGAATTATGTAGGTTATGATTGAGGGGGAACATCTATCAACTTGGTTCGTTGATAGTGGGTGCTCCAAACACATGACCGGGGATAGATCATTGTTTACTACCCTTCAAAGAAAAAGTAGAGGTAATGTTTCATTTGGTAACAAAGGTAGTCTTAAGGTCATAGGAATAGGAGACATTCAAATATCTGAATGTCTTAGAATTTCAAATGTCCTTCTAGTCAAGGGGATGACATTTAATCTCTTAAGTGTCAGTCAATTGTGTGATGCGGGTTACACAATTGATTTCCAACCAAGTCAATGTCTAGTTAGACAACATGACACTTTTGACACGGTACTAGTAGGAACAAGAGTAGATAATATTTATCAAATTTCTTTTAAAATTGCTATTAATGCTTTTGCTAAGTGTCTCATGTCAAAAGAAGAGAAGTCCACCCTTTGGCACCAGAGGCTAGCACATGTGAACTTGAAGAACATTCGGAAGTTGGCCAACAAGGGATTAGTTCGTGGCTTACCAAGCATCAAGTATGAGAAAGAAAAGATTTGTGATGCATGTCAAATGGGTAAGCAAACAAAATCTGCACATAAAGGTAAAATCGCTATAAGTACATCTACCGCTTTAGATTTACTTCACATGGATCTATTTGATTGTAGCACTATCATATCACTGAATGGAAGTAGATATTGCTTTGTTATTATTGATGATTTTACAAGATATACATGGACTTATTTTCTTAAATATAAGGATCAAACCTTAGATATTTTCATTTCTTTTTGTAGAAGAGTTGAAAATGAAAAATCATCAACCATTAAGACAATTAGAAGTGATCATGGAGGCGAATTTCAAAATCAAAGGTTTTTAGAATTTTGTCAAGATAGAGGGTATAGACATGAGTTCTCCACTCCTAGAACACCACAACAAAATGGTGTTGTAGAGAGGAAGAACCGTGTTCTACAAGAGGCTGCACGAAGCATGCTCAATGAGTACTCATTACTGAGTTATTTATGGGCCGAAGCTATAAACACAGCTTGCTATGTGCAGAATCGAGTTCTCATACATAGATTCTTAGGAAAGACTCCCCATGGACTGTGGTTTGGGAAACCACCTACGGTTAAACACCTTAGGGTGTTTGGTTGTAAGGTGTTCATCCTAAACACCAAGGACCATCTTGGAAAGTTCACGGCAAAGGTTGATGAAGGGATACTGGTCGGGTATTCCCTAGTTAGCAAAGCCTACCGGGTCTACAATAAGAAATCTAGATTGATTGAAGAATCTTCTGATGTTGTCTTTGAAGAAATTTCGAAAGTCAATGGACAACCAGAAGATGAAGTCCAATTCGAACTTAGGAGACTAAGTTTGAATGAAACTCCAAATGTTGTTGATGGTGATGAATCTGATGATGGTGAGCCTAGACAACACATAGATCAGCCGAATCCTGAGGCTGAACTTGTGTCTAGTGAAACCATTCAAGAAGCACCATCAACACCTAGGCAAACTAGATTAGCCTCTAGTCATCCCCAAAACCAAATTGTTGGAGACATCCATCATGGGGTTAGAACTAGATCATTCTTTAGGAATGAGGCTAATGAAATTACTTTAATTTCCGAAATTGAACCTAGAAAAATTGATGAAGCATTAAATGATCCCGATTGGATCATTGCTATGCAAGATGAACTAGGTCAATTCGAAAGAAGTCAAGTTTGGGACTTAGTCCCTAGACCTAAGAAGACCACCATTATTGGAACCAAATGGGTCTTCAAAAACAAATTGAACCACAAGGGAGAAATCATAAGAAACAAGACACGCTTAGTAGCCAAGGGCTATAGTCAAGTTAAAGGCCTTGATTAAGATGAGACCTATGCTCCCGTGGTACGATTAGAGTCTATCCGATTGATGCTTACATTTGCAGCACATCGAGGTTTCATGTTATATCAAATGGATGTCAAATCGGCCTTTCTAAATGGTTTAATTAGAGAAGAGGTCTATGTTGAACAACCTCCAGGGTTTGAGAGTACCGAATTCTCAAACCACGTATTCAAACTCAAGAAGGCACTTTACGACCTTAAACAAGCACCCCGAGTTTGGTATGAGCGGTTGTCAACATTTTTAATTGAAAAAGGGTTTGTAAGAGGCCAAATAGACCCTACACTGTTTCTGTGGAGAGATTGTGACAACATTTTTGTAGCCCAAGTATATGTCAATGACATTATTTGTGGCTCAAACAACAAGGGCTATTTAAATGAGTTCATTGGACACATGGAGAGTGAATTTGAAATGAGTTTAGTGGGAGACTTGACCTTCTTCCTTGGACTTGAAATCAAACAAACTCGCGATGAGATCCATGTGCACCAATCAAAATATACTCAAGAGATGCTTCGAAAATTCAACATGAGTGATTCAAAAGAGGTAACCACTCCCATGGCTACAAACACAAGATTGGACAATGATGAGAGTGGTAAACCTGTTGATTTGACTCAATATCGAAGCATGATAGGTAGTCTGCTATACCTCACAGTTAGTCGACCTGATATACTTTTTGTTGTGGGTATGTGCGCTAGGTATCAAGTGTGTGCCAAGGAATCTCATCTAATTGCTGTTAAACGAATTTTGAGATACCTTAAGGGCACAATTAGTGTTGGTCTATGGTACCCCCGTACCGAATCATTTGACCTAATTGGCTATACCGATTCCGACTACGCTAGATGTAAGTTGGATCGGAAAAGCACTAGTGGGGGTTGTCAATTTTTAGGTTCATCTCTAGTTAGTTGGTCAAGTCGGAAGCAACATTGTGTTGCTCTCTCCACGATCGAGGCAAAATATATTGCTATGGGAAAGAGCATATCGCAATTGTTGTGGATGATTCATACTCTAGAGTGTTGATGTAGTCTGGCCCTGATTGTTGTTTTGGTGTTGACACCGATTTTAGTTTAGGTGGATGATTATTGATTATGATTAAGTCCTGATCGGGGATCAGGCATGGTATGGAAAATCCTAACCCGGAGGGTTAGGTGTTGAAAATCCTAGTCTGGAGGGCTAGGTGTTGGAAAATCCTAACCTGGAGGGTTAGGTGTGAAAAATCCTAGCTTGGAGGGCTAGGTATTGGAAAAGTCCTAATTCGGAAGGGTTGGGTGAAAAGTCCTAGCTTGGAGGGCTAGGTGAAAAGTCCTAACTTAGAGGGTTAGGTGCAAATTCCCATCCTGGAGAATTAGGTGAAAAAGTCCTGGCTTGGAGGGTCAGGTGCCTAGCTTGGAGGGCTAGGTTGGATGATGTTCTAACTCGGAAGGGTTGGGTGAAAAGTCCTAGCTTGGAGGGTTAGGTGAAAAGTCCTAACTTGGAGGGTTAGGTGCAAATTCCCAACTTGGAGGGTTAGATGGAAAAATCCTTAGCTTGGAGGGCTAAGGTGGATGAATTCCTAGCTTGGAGGGCTAGGTTTGAGTCCCTGGATCGGTCTGGTGACCGATCAGGGACATTGGCACGCTGCTCCTTCGTGGATCGGTCTGGTGACCGATCCAGCGATGTCTGATCGGACTGGTGACCGATCAGGGAGCACACAGTGAGGTTGGGAACCTACTGTGTGGCTCCTGATCGGACCGGTGACCGATCAGGGAGCAGGCTGCTTCCTCACTGCCTTGCTCCTGATCGGTCTGGTGACCGATCAGGGAGCGGACGGTGAGTGAGTTCCCTTGCTGATCAAGTCCTGGATCGGTCCGGTGACCGATCAGGGACTTTGGATCTGATTAAAAAATCACTGTTCATCTGTCCTGATCGGTCTGGGTGACCGATCAGGCTTCACTCTGATCGGTCTGGTGACCGATCAGGCTTCACTCTGATCGGTCGGGTGACCGATCAGGCGTGTATAGCCGCGAGAGCTGGGAATCCCAGCGAAGCAGTGGATCGGTCTGGTGACCGACCCACACGCCCTGGATCGGTCCGGTGACCGATCACTTTAATTCAAATTGCGCTGTCAGACGCTCTGATCGCGTCTGACCATATCCGATTTGCTGCCACTTACATCTGATATTTGATTTACTGTGTGATACGCTGCTCTAACACTCTGATTAAGCTGCAGGTGACAGGGGAGGATTCAAACACTCAAGGAGAGGTCAATGGAGGCTTTCCTTGGAGCAGGTTTGTCCGATTCTCCATTTCAGGTTGCAACGGCCGAGCTGCAGACTGGAGCCGAGACTGGGGCTTGGCTGAGGGGATCTCAGGAAGACCAGAGAGGGCTCAGTGGTAGCTGGCGTTGGCAGTGTGGTAGCTGGAGGCTACGGAGGATGTTGTCACCTGGTGCTGTGTGGAGAATCAAAAGCGCGGAAGCTAGCTTCGTGGAAGCAGAGTTCGAATACAGTCTTCTTGCTGCGCCTTGAGTTCTCCATTACAAGCTTGCTGTGTTTCTGAAGCTTCATTACTTTGAGCAAGCTACTGATTTCGAGAAGCAATCATCTATTACTTGAGCGCTTGAAGGAGAGAACAAGGAGCTTGGAGTCCGACAGTGGGAAGACACGAAGAAGGGTTCTTGCGTGAGATCGCCACTGGGTGGAGCTCAGGGAAGCTTGCTGTGTTCTTGTCCTTGCTAAGTGTTTGAGTAAGATCCTTCTAGCTGTTTCTTTGTGCTTAAACTTTATCTGTGATTGAAACACTGTGGAGAGGTTTCTCCACCGAGAAGGAGGTTGCTTTCTATCCGGTGATAACCGGGGCTTGATCTGCCGACGATCAAGGGATCGCCCACCTTAAGGGCACGCCAAGGAGTAGGGGCAAGTTATCCCCGAACCTTGTAAACCCTCCTTGTTAGCGATCTTGCTAATTGTGGTTGTTTGTTTTCGGTTTCTGTTTTGGTTTTCTGCACTGCTTTGTTGTTTATTTCTTCCGCTGTGTTACTGATAAGATTAAGTGCAGAAACTTGTTACTTGCCAAAGTTGAAAGAGATTGGCTATATTCACCCCCCCTCTCTAGCCATCCGTTTCCAACAAGTGGTATCAGAGCTTGGGGCTCTGTTTACGGCTTAACATCCAAGAGTTATCAACAAGATGGCTTTGAGAGAAGGCTTCTCTACCACCCGACCTCCATTCTTTGACGGCGCCGACTTTCAATATTGGAGATCAAAGATGGAATACTATTTGAAGATGGATATCCACACTTGGTTCGCGGTGAAGGAGGGATTCATCCCTCCTAAGGATGACGAAGGCAAAGAACTCGAGTCTTCACGGTGGACTGCCGAACAAACGCGAAAGAGTGAAGCCGACGCGAAGGCGGTTGTCACTCTACAATGTGGCATGAACAAAGACCAACTCATCAAGGTTGGTCCTTTCACAAGTGCAAAGGACTTATGGAACAAACTCATCGAGCTTCACGAGGGCACCCGGGACTCAAGAATTGCCAAGAGGGATTTGTTCCTCAATCAACTCCAAAACCTCTCCATGAAGGAGAATGAGTCGGTAAGTGAGCTCCATAGCCGGTTCAAGGAAGTCCTCAATGGGCTTCATTCAATTGATGAAAAGGTCGAGAATCGCGACCTTGTGAGGTATGTCTTGAAAGCATTTCCAAGGAATGCTTTGTGGTCATCCATGGTGGATGCCTACAAAGTATCCAAGGATTTATCTTTTGTAAAGTTAGATGATTTGTTTTGTGAGATGGAATTGCATGAAATGGCTAACAAAGGCCCCAAGGAGAAGGGGATTGTCTTAGTTGCAGGGGACCGAACCAACAAGAAGAAGAAGGAGAAGAAGTAGAAGGAAGTCTCTTCATCCTCATCCTCTTTCGAGTCCGAGTCCTATTCCGAAGAAGATGGCAGTGACTCCTCTTCATCCGAAATGGCGAACTTCGTGCGAAGGATGATGCGAAGGGACCGACGATTCAAGAGTAGAGGTAACTCTAGTGAATCCAAACTTGATAAGACTAATGTCTCTTTCTTTGAGTGTGGTAGGAAAGGGCATTTCAAGTGTGAATGCCCAAAACTAAAGAAGAAGGAGGAGAAATCCAAAAGGAAAGAAGAAAAATCCAAGAAGAAGAAGAAGGCTTTGAAGGCCACTTGGGATGAGTCATCCTCAAGCTCATCCGATGAAGAGAAGGAGGAGAAGAGCACAAGGCAAGTGGCACTCATGGCTCTTGGTGAGGAGAGCAGTGATGAATCTCCAAGCTCCTCAAACGCGGCTTCATCATCATCGGATGATGAAGAGGTAACTTCTCCCGAGCTTGAAAAGTGTTATAGAGCAATTGCATGTTTAACTAGTATGCTTAAGAAGTCCAAAAATAAGGTTAAAGCATTGCAATTAGAAATTGATCAATTGAAAGCTTCTAGGGATGATAACATTGATGTTTACATGTTGAACTGCTAGAAGATAAATTAAATCATTGAAACTTGAAATTGAAAATTTGAAGTCCTCTAGGGTTTAGGAAGTCAATGATTTGCATGATGAATTGCTAGTAGAGGAAAACCAATCATTGAAGAGTGAAGTTGAGAAGCTCAAGAATATTCTTGGGAAGTTCTCAACTAGCTCTAAGACCCTAGATATGATCCTAAATGCCCAAAGGGCGGTTTACAATAGGGCCGGTATTGGTTACCGTCCTAAGGAACCGTCATTTGTGTCTCTCATGTCTAGGACTGATATGAGACAATCTAGGACACCCAAAATCCAAAAGAAAATGGTCAAGGCATGGGTGCCTAAGTCATGTTTAGTTGATGCTTTAGGTCCCAAGGTTTGGGTACCTAAAACTTCTATTTTTCGAATTGTGTAGGTTATGATTGAGGGGGAGCATCTATCAACTTGGTTCGTTGATAGTGGATGCTCCAAACACATGACCGGGGATAGATCATTGTTTACCACACTTCACAAGAAAAGTAGAGGTAATGTATTATTTGGTAACAATGGTAGTCTTAAGGTCATAGGGATAAGAGACATTCAAATATCCGAATGTCTTAGAATTTCAAATGTCCTTCTAGTCAAGGGGATGAAATTTAATCTCCTAAGTGTGAGTCAATTGTGTGACACGGGTTACACAATTGACTTCCAACCAAGTCAATGTCTAGTTAGACAAAATGACACCTTGGACACGGTACTAGTAGGAGCAAGAGTAGACAATATTTATCAAATTTCATTTAAAAGTGCTACTAATGCTTTTGCTAAGTGTCTCATGTCAAAAGAAGAAGAGTCCACCCTTTGGCACTGGAGGCTAGCACATGTGAACATGAAGAACATCCGGAAGTTGGCCAACAAGGGACTAGTCCTTGGCTTACCAAGCATCAAGTACGAGAAAGACAAACTTTGTGATGTATGTCAAATGGGTAAGCAAACAAAATCTGCACATAAAGGTAAAAGCGCTGTAAGTACTTCCAATGCATTAGATTTACTTTATATGGATCTATTTGATTGTAGTACTATCATATCATTGAATGGAAGTAGATATTGCTTTGTGATCATTGATGATTTCACTAGATATACATGGACTTACTTTTTAAAATATAAAGACCAAACCTTAGATATTTTCATTTCTTTTTGTAGAAGAGTTGAAAATGAAAAATCATCAACCATTAAGACAATTAGAAGTGATCATGGAGGTGAATTTCAAAACCAAAGGTTTTTAAAATTTTGTCAAGACAGAGGTTATAAGCATGAGTTCTCTACTCCTAGAACACCACAACAAAATGGTGTTGTAGAGAGGAAGAACCGTGTTCTTCAAGAGGCTGCACGAACATACTCAATGAGTACTCACTCCCGAGTTACTTGTGGGCTGAAGCTGTAAATACAGCTTGCTATGTGCAAAACAGAGTCCTCATCCATAGGTTCTTAGGAAAGACCCCCCATGAACTTTGGTTTGGAAAACCACCTACGGTTAAACACCTTAGGGTGTTTGGTTGTAAGGTGTTCATTCTAAACACCAAGGACCACCTTGGAAAGTTCACGGTAAAGGCTGATGAAGGGATACTAGTCGGGTATTCCCTCGTTAGCAAAGCCTATCGAGTCTACAACAAGAAAACTAGATTAGTTGAAGAGTCTTCTGATGTGGTTTTTGAAGAAATTCCAAAATTAATTGACCAATCAGAAAATGTAGAAGGAGTTCAACTCGAACTTAGGAGACTAAGTTTGAATGAAACTCCAAGTGTTGTTGATGGTGATGAGTCTGATGACGGTGAACCTAGACAACCCATTGATCAGCCGGATCCTGAGGCTGAACTTGTGTCTAGTGGACCCGTACAAGAAGCACCACCAACACCAAGGCAAACTAGATTAGCCTCTAGTCATCCCTAAGGCCAAATTGTTGGAGACATCCATCAGGGGGTTAGAACTAGATCATTCTTCCGGAATGAGGCTAATGAAGTTGCCCTAATTTCCAAAATTGAACCTAGGAAAATTGATGAAGCATTAAGTGATCCCGATTGGATCATTGCAATGCAAGATGAACTAGGTCAATTTGAGAGAAGTGAAGTTTGGGACTTAGTCCCTAGACCCAAGAAGACCACCATTATTGGAACCAAATGGGTCTTCAAAAACAAATTAAACCACAAGGGAGAAATCATTAGAAACAAGGCACGCTTGGTAGCCAAGGGCTACAGTCAAGTTGAATGCCTTGATTATGATGAGACTTATGCTCCCGTGGCACGATTAGAATCCATCCGATTGATGCTTGCATTTGCAGTACATCGTGGCTTCAAGTTATATCAAATGGATGTCAAATCGGCCTTTCTAAATGGGTTTATTCGAGAAGAGGTCTACGTCGAACAACCTCCGGGGTTTGAGAGTACCGAATTTCCAAACCACGTGTTCAAGCTCAAAAAGGCACTTTATGGCCTTAAACAAGCACCCCGAGCTTGGTATGAGCGGTTGTCGACATTTCTAATTGAGAAGGGCTTCGTTAGAGGCCAAATAGACCCTACACTATTTCTACGAAGAGATGGTGACAATATTTTTGTAGCCCAAGTATATGTCGATGACATAATTTGTGGCTCAAACAATAAGGGCTATTTAAATGAGTTCATTGGACACATGGAGAGTGAGTTTGAAATGAGTCTAGTGGGAGAGTTGACCTTCTTCCTTGGACTTGAAATCAAGCAAACTCGCGATGGTATCCATGTGCACCAATCAAAGTATACACAAGAAATGCTTCGAAAATTCAACATGAGTGATTCAAAAGAGGTAACCACTCCTATGGCTACAAACACAAGACTAGACAATGATGAGAGTGGTAAACCCGTTGATTTGACTCAATATCGGAGCATGACAGGCAGTTTGCTATACCTTACAGCTAGTCGACCTGACATACTATTTGCTGTGGGTATGTGCGCTAGGTATCAAGTTTGTGCCAAGGAATCTCATCTAATTGCCGTTAAGCGAATTTTGAGATATCTCAAAGGCACGATTGGAGTCGGTCTATGGTACCCCCGTACCGAATCTTTTGATTTAATTGGCTATACGGATTCTGACTACGCTGGATGTAAGTTGGACCGGAAAAGCACAAGTGGGGGTTGCCAATTCTTAGGCTCGTCCTTAGTAAGTTGGTCAAGTCGGAAGCAACATTGTGTTGCTCTCTCCACGACCGAGGCAGAATATATCGCCATGGGAGAGAGTGTATCACAATTGTTGTGGATGATACATACTCTAGAGGACTATGGATTGAGTTACAAGGGTGTGCAAGTGTTATGTGATAACATAAGCACAATTAACTTAACCAAGAATCCAGTCCATCATTCTAGGACCAAACATATTGAGGTGCGTCACCACTTCATTAGAGATCATGTAGCTAGGGGAGATATTGTACTCTCACATGTAGAGTCCAAGTCAAACCTAGCTGACATCTTCACTAAACCACTCCCCGAAAATGAGTTTAGTTTCCTAAGACGGGAGTTGGGAATGTGTCGTGCTTCATAGGGTTGAATTGCATTCAAAACCCTTCATGATTATTTCGAAATTGTTGGGAAACAATTGGGTAACTTTGGGAACATCTCACACAAACTATAAGGTTTACCAAAACGTTTTTGCTTGCTAGAAATGGGGTGAGATGTTAGGATCAACTCAATTTCATAAAATGTCAATGCATCCCTTGAGAAATTAAGTTGACGAGATAATAATCACGGTGGTGACCAAGTATGGGGAAAACCATTGCATAACATATGTGTATATGGCTCCATGATCATACTTGGACATTCCAATCAAGGAAACTTGATTGGAACATTGGATTTGATACAAACTTAGTTGAAATTGCTTGAGTGATTGTTGATTGAGTTTGACTCCATTTAAATGGATCAAAGTGATTGTTGAACCTATAAGGACTTTTGATCCTTGTTCAGGGATCAATTTTAGTCATGAGATCATATCCAAGTTCGATAAACTTCATCAAATCTCGTTGGAAAGATTCAGAAATTCTGAAACTGAACATTTCAGTTCGTATCAGGGTGTATCAGGAACCCTGATCGGTCACCGGACCGATCAGGCATATGGCTGATCGGTCTCCGGACCGATCTGGCTCCTTCCTTTGGTGATCAGTCCACAGACCGATCAGCGAGGCAAGCAGTGGCCTTCCGGAATCTTGACCAAGTGTTTTGAACTAGCCTGGATCGGTCCCCAGACCGATCTGGCACCCTGCTAGGATCGATCCACAGACCGATCAGGAGGGTTCTTCGAAAATCATCCGACTCTACTGTCCCCTCCCTGATCGGTCAGCCGATCGATCAGGATCCTTGCTGATCGGTCACTAGACCGATCAGGACCAGGCCAGTCCGATCAGGCCAGAGCCTGATCGGTCTGGGCTCCATCAGCTCGAACGGTGATCCGTTCAGGTGCATTAAAATCTGGTTGGTGGACCGATCCACCAACCGATTAACTCCTCCCAAAACCCTTCACTCTCGAACCCTAGCGTCGAAACCTCCCATTCGCGCCACCTTTGCTTCGTGCGAGAGCTCTCCAGTGCCTTCTTCTCCCTCCTTTCCGTGCATGCGAGTTGGTGTGAAGGTCTCTACGGGCGTCCCTA
Source organism: Boesenbergia rotunda (assembly GCA_024364735.1). Classification (NCBI taxonomy): domain Eukaryota; kingdom Viridiplantae; phylum Streptophyta; class Magnoliopsida; order Zingiberales; family Zingiberaceae; genus Boesenbergia; species Boesenbergia rotunda. Next base: position 153,761 of record JAGFNQ010000308.1, on the reverse strand, counting down.
TTCTTTGCAAGTTTTCGATTTGCTCCAGTCTTCTGCGTTTCTGTCTTGCGCCGAGGCTTCTTCTGCGCAAGCTTGTGCTTCCAATCTTCAAACCAACCTCAATGGCACCAAAGTGAGTTTTTGGCTTCGTTTTACTGTTCAAACAGTTCAGAAACTATGTTTTGAAGCTAACCATAGTTTGGTGTTGTTCGTGGTGTGGTGCCGTGATTTCTTGATTTGGCCGTGACCCATCTGTGTCCCATCTTGCTCGTGATCAATTCTATCTTCTGATTAAATTGTGTTCTTTTCTTCATTGTCATTCTCTGATTGGGTCTTACCTTTGATGATCAATTCTTGAATTTTTGACTCAATTTATGTCCATCTTGATCATTTGATTCACATTATCTGTGTATGATTAATTCAAATCTTTAGGAAGTCTTCTAAGGGTAAAGAATCTATGGTGGAAAGCTCAAAGGGCAATGATCTTTCGATAGCTACACCGTCTCCAAGGCCTCCACTACCTCAACATACTCGATTTCAGAGTATTAGTCTTGCTCTCAAATTCCAGTGGCACAATTTCAAATTAATGCCATGTCGAACTATCGACCATTCCTTCATCTATGAACATTGCCCAACCATCCGACACATTATCACACATTATAATCTCCAATCCATTCTTTATCTTGAGAGGCCAATCAACCTTGACTTGGTCTCTGAATTCTATAACAACATGGTGAGTGGAGAGGGCACGGGGTGGAGCACGGGGTGGAGGACCTGTGTTGCCGGTATTGATCTTGAATTCAATCGATCTATTTTCACTAATTTTCTCGGTTGTCGCAGGTCAGACAATGATTTCTTTCTCTACCCTTTTCCTCCTAATCCCCTTCCAGTTCCCTTCGATGGAGTGACTCCCGATTCCATCTACGAGTACTTTCTAGGCCATCCCAGGCCAGAGGGTTCTGGTGAGCGCACCCGTGACTTTCCCACTTTCCCTGCTCTTCGTCTTTCCCCTGTTGACTATGTGTTGTTTAAAATCATCACCAATTGTCTCCTTCCAACTACTTCGAAACACCTTGATGAGATTCAACCATTCCACTGCTTGATGCTTTACGGGATGCATCAGCAGTTAGACTTTGACCCAGTGGCTTCGGTCTATTTCTCTATCATCGTCCACAGTATACCGTTATCCCAGTCAGTCTATATGCCATTCGGTCATATCATCACTGCCTGGCTGGAGTCGGTTGGCATCGACGTTTCACAGGGCCGCATTGTGCCGATGATTCGACAGGACTGCCGTCTGGATCGTCGCATGCTTGCTCAGTCCGGCATTGTTCTCGGCACCGAGGGGCTGAGGTGGAAGGATCGCAGCCGTGCGGGGGAGCTACCGAGAGCAGCTCATGACCAGGGGCTGTCAGCTACTACTGCAGATTATGATGAGTGGGCTCCTGATCTACGCTGGCAGGTTGCAGAGATAGAGCGGATGATGGAGCACGAGTTACACATCTCCGAGCTCTGGCGACAAGAGGTCCGCTTCGAGTTTCAGTCCTTTGATCGCCGTCTTGATGTCCTAGCATCTGATGTCTCTGAGATGAGCTCGTTCCAGGACAGATGGTTTGAAGAGTGGTATCATCATACATTTCCTGATGGTGCGTCCCCTAGTGGCCCTTCACCCGGGGATATCATATATATTGATAATTCCGATGATGATGCCGCTGACGATTGATGATTTGTGTGTCTTTTGGGCTGTATGCCCTGTGACTTGACTATTGTGGCCTTGTGCCACACGTATCTTGCTACTTGTCTGGATATTTTATGCTTTGACTTGTCAGACTTTGCCTCACATGCTTATCTACTCTTAGTATGTCTATTGTTGATGCCATGTTGTTTATATGACTGTGATGCATGTGTATTGTATCTTGTGTTTTATCTGGGTATTTTATGGATTTCCATGATTATGCTTCTTGTTGATGCTATGCTATATTATCTGCATCTTTGATCTATAGCTATGTTCATGCTTGTAATGCCATGTTTACATGATACATCTAAATGTTATGGCATGCTTTGTGAGTTGATACTTCGTGTTCATATGATGCATGTGATTGCTATATCTTGCTCTATCTTTTTCACATGTGTTCGTATGGTTATCCAACAACCTATCACATCTTTGTTGATTTGGGATATCCCTAGGGTTGAGGGGGAGTTTGTTTAAAACTTAACAGCCCCTCTAGCCCCTTTTCGGTGTTCGACAAAGGGGGAGAGTGTGGATTGGTTAAGTTTAGAATGATCATGTTGTAGGGGGAGGATCTGGATTCCCCTATGATTCTAAAGTTGAGCTATTGATTGAGAATCCCTAAACTTAAAATCAGATTGTCAAACAACAAAAAGGGGGAGATTGTTGATGCAGTCTGGCCCTGATTGTTGTTTTGGTGTTGACACCGATTTTAGTTTAGGTGGATGATTATTGATTATGATTAAGTCCTGATCGGGGATCAGGCATGGTATGGAAAATCCTAACCTGGAGGGTTAGGTGTTGAAAATCCTAGTCTGGAGGGCTAGGTGTTGGAAAATCCTAACCTGGAGGGTTAGGTGTGAAAAATCCTAGCTTGGAGGGCTAGGTATTGGAAAAGTCCTAATTCGGAAGGGTTGGGTGAAAAGTCCTAGCTTGGAGGGCTAGGTGAAAAGTCCTAACTTGGAGGGTTAGGTGCAAATTCCCATCCTGGAGAATTAGGTGAAAAAGTCCAGGCTTGGAGGGTCAGGTGCCTAGCTTGGAGGGCTAGGTTGGATGATGTTCTAACTCGGAAGGGTTGGGTGAAAAGTCCTAGCTTGGAGGGCTAGGTGAAAAGTCCTAACTTGGAGGGTTAGGTGCAAATTCCCAACTTGGAGGGTTAGATGGAAAAATCCTTAGCTTGGAGGGCTAAGGTGGATGAATTCCTAGCTTGGAGGGCTAGGTTTGAGTCCCTGGATCGGTCTGGTGACCGATCAGGGACATTGGCACGCTGCTCCTTCGTGGATCGGTCTGGTGACCGATCCAGCGATGTCTGATCGGACTGGTGACCGATCAGGGAACACACAGTGAGGTTGGAAACCTACTGTGTGGCTCCTGATCGGACCGGTGACCGATCAGGGAGCAGGCTGCTTCCTCACTACCTTGCTCCTGATCGGTCTGGTGACCGATCAGGGAGCGGACGGTGAGTGAGTTCCCTTGCTGATCAAGTCCTGGATCGGTCCGGTGACCGATCAGGGACTTTGGATCTGATTAAAAAATCACTGTTCATCTGTCCTGATCGGTCTGGATGACCGATCAGGCTTCACTCTGATCGGTCTGGTGACCGATCAGGCTTCACTCTGATCGGTCAGGTGACCGATCAGGCGTGTATAGCCGTGAGAGCTGGGAATCCCAGCGAAGCAGTGGATCGGTCTGGTGACCGACCCACATGCCCTGGATCGGTCCGGTGACCGACCACTTTAATTCAAATTGCACTGTCAGACGCTCTGATCGCGTCTGACCATATCCGATTTGCTGCCACTTACATCTGATATTTGATTTACTATGTGATACGCTGCTCTAACACTCTGATTAAGCTGCAGGTGACAGGGGAGGATTCAAACACTCAAGGAGAGGTCAATGGAGGCTTTCCTTGGAGCAGGTTTGTCCGATTCTCCATTTCAGGTTGCAACGGCCGAGCTGCAGACTGGAGTCGAGACTGGGGCTTGGCTGAGGGGATCTCAGGAAGACCAGAGAAGGCTCAGTGGTAGCTGGCGTTGGCAGTGTGGTAGCTGGAGGCTACGGAGGATGTTGTCACCTGGTGCTGTGTAGAGAATCAAAAGGGCGGAAGTTAGCTTCGTGGAAGTAGAGTTCTTGAACTAATCTTCTTGCTGCGCCTTGAGTTCTCCATTACAAGCTTGCTGTGTTCTTGAAGCTTCATTACTTTGAGCAAGCTACTGATTTCGAGAAGTAATCATCCATTACTTGAGCGCTTGAAGGAGAGAACAAGGAGCTTGGAGTCCGACAGTGGGAAGACACGAAGAAGGGTTCTTGCGTGAGATCGCCACTGGGTGGAGCTCAGGGAAGCTTGCTGTGTTCTTGTCCTTGCTAAGTGTTTGAGTAAGATCCTTCTAGCTGTTTCTTTGTGCTTAAACTTTATCTGTGATTGAAACACTGTGGAGAGGTTTCTCCACCGAGAAGGAGGTTGCTTTCTATCCGGTGATAACCGGGGCTTGATCTGCCGACGATCAAGGGATCACCCACCTTAAGGGCACGCCAAGGAGTAGGGGCAAGTTATCCCCGAACCTTGTAAACCCTCCTTGTTAGCGATCTTGCTAATTGTGGTTGTTTGTTTTCGGTTTCTGTTTTCGTTTACTGCACTGCTTCATTTCCTTTTGATTCTTCCGCTGTGCTACTGATAAGTTGAGTGCAGGAAACTTGTTAAGTTTCAAAGAAAAGTGATTGGCTATATTCACCCCCCTCTCTAGCCATCTCGTTTCCAACATAGAGGACTATGAATTATACTACAAGGGTTGCAAGTGTTGTGTGACAACATTAGCACAATTAACCTAACTAAGAATCCAGTCCATCACTCTAGGACTAAACATATTGAAGTGCGTCACCACTTCATTAGATTTTTTTTATGAACCAGGCAGCAGACAAATTGAACCTGGGGTGACCGGCCCGACCCCACTGAAGTTTCCCACCGGTCACCAGGGTAAATCGGGAAGCGCTCGCGGTGGGCAGTCTAGAAGCCCAACGTCCTAGGGTTCGCGCCCCATTTAGAGGAAAAATTCCTACAAAATGCGCCGTAGCTGGGGATCGAACCGCGGATGCCTGGGTTAACTACTAGCGACCCTACTGCTGCACCATAGCCCCGAGGGCGCGTCACAACTTCATTAGAGATCATGTTGCTAGAGGAGATGTTGTACTCTCATATGTAGAGTCCAAATCAAGTTTAGCAGACATTTTCAATAAACCACTCTCCGAAAATGAGTTTAGCTTCTTAAGAAGGGAGTTGGGAATGTGTCTTGCTTCATAGACATCAAAATGCATTCAAAACCCTTGATGATCATTTCAAATTATTGGGATACAATTGGGTAACTTTGGGGACATCTCACATAAACTATAAGGTACAACAAAATATTTTCGGCAATTTACCAAAGGGCATACGTAACAATTGGAAATTACCAAAGGGCGTACCATGGTTTTTATTTTACCAAAGGGCGCAGGCCTTTATGTGAACTTTCTCTTATACCCTCCTTCTAACTACTGTCTTTCTCTTTCTCTCTCTCAGTAACAATTTTCGAGGTGTCTGCACATGCTTTTTCAGACTTTTATTTTAAAATAATATATTATGGAATCGACACTAAACACGTAAGATAAAAATTTAAAAAAATGAAGACGAAGAGAAATTAATACTGCTAAGGTAAAAATTTAAAAAAATGAAGACGAAGAGAAATTAATACTGCTAACGTTCATGCTCATTCAACGTGATAAATATATTAAATAATAAATAAATAATTTTTATATTTAATTAATAGAAATTAATATATTAAATAATAATTAATAAATATATTAATATATAAAAAAATTTGAAAAAAACATCGTTGAAATAAAAAAAAATAACACGTGGGCCTGAAATCTTTTGATTCAGGCCCGATGTGGACTCAAATTTTTTTTCTATTTTAAAAATATATTAATATATAAAAAAACCTATTAAAACACTTAATTTCAGATTAAAACGCAAGGTCTGATGTCATGCTAGGACGGCTGAACATAGATGTGATGTCCATCAGTGGGTTTTGGTCAAAACTCACTGATATTTCTAAACTATACCTATTGCATTGGTGATATCTAATATATAGATGTTTGGACACCTAAAACATCATCTCCTACCTCTACCCTCTCTATTCATATGGAGTTTTTAGAAATCCAGATATGGTAGGTCCATCAGTGGGTTTTGGTCAAAACTCACTGATATTTCTAAACTACTCCTATTACATTGGTGATATCTAATATATAGATGGTTGGACACCTAAAACATCATCTCCTACCTCTAACCTCTCTATTCATATGGAGTTTTCAGAAATCCAGATATGGGAGGTCTATTATGTTGGATCGAGAGAACGATAGAGGGGGGGTGAATATCGGAAAACGTTCGGATTTGAAGAGAGAATGCATAGAGGAAGATTAAAAACAAAAACACGCAAACACAGATATTTTTACTTGGTTCGGAGCCTAGGTTGACTCCTACTCCATAGCCCACGGTCGCTGACCGTTTACTGCGGGCAATGCTATAATTGCGCAAAAACAGTTACAGAAATGGAATTACAGTTTAAGTGCAGTATTGAAATTAAGCTCTTCTTTTTACCGACGTCCGATGTAGATTACTTTTTCCGGAGCAGTAGGACGTCGTCGGCGCTTGTATCTTGAGTCGGGAGGTTGCAGGAGCAGAGCGCGGAAGCAGAAGAGCGTAGAAGCGTTGAAAGAATTTGTTGTATTAAGCCTCGGGGTCGAGGGCCCTTTTATAGGGCCTGGGGGCGCCCGGAACGTCGGGGGCGCCCCCCCCCCCCCCCCCACGTGTCGGCCGATCCACCTTTCCCTCGGTCAACTTATGATCCCTTCAACCTCGGGATCACATCTTGACCGGGGCGCCCGGGACGCTGGGGGCGCCCGGGTTGACCGGGTCAAACCTTATCCCTTTGGCTTGGCTGGCTTCTCTTCGTAGGCTTGCACTGGGGGGCGCCGGGAACAGCGGGGGCGCCGGAGAGCACGGGGATGCCCGGGAGATGAGCTGTCGAAGCCTGCCTTTGTTTTGTGTGCTCTGATACCATTAGGAAACGGAAGCCTTCCAAACTTATAACAAAGATAGTTGCAAAAAGAACTTGAAAAATGCAAAGACTTTGATTACAAGCTTAGGAACTTACAATCTTAAGAGCTATCGAAGTAGAACTTATGTCGGAGTCTCGACTTGTGTTCTGCAACGAGTTATCTAAGGACTTATATAGAGGTGTTGAATGCTTGAACAGGGTGCTCATTGGGCCCCATCTTCATTCACGCATATCTTTCCCTCTAGTCCTTTACACGCATGCCTAGTACCTATTTGACAGGGCATCTTTATTTTTAGACTAATGGACGGTGAGAGTCCAGTTGTCTTTGGAATAAAGCGGCCGAAAGCGAACCTAAAAAGTAAAGGCTAGTAGCTAAAAGTAAAGCTATAAAGGCTAGCTATTTGGATTTTTGGGTCCATCATGCTCCTTATGGTGGTACGTCTTTGATGCGTTGTGCCACGTTTTGTGCTTTTATAAAAAGATCCAATAATTCTTCCTTTGCTTTTGTCACCTCGGGAAGGGAATCTTTGAAGTAAAGGCCACCTCTGAGTTGTCCGCGATTCGCAAAATCTGCTTCTTTGGCGCCAACGATAAGCTTGAGCTCCTAGATGCTTTTGAGGACATTTTGTGATGCCGTCCATTCAATATCCCCAAGGTGTTCTCTGAGATCCTTTTCATGGGGTCCATTGATTCTTTGGCTTGGGCTCCTGCTAAGTTCTTCATACTGGTCCAAGAATTCATAAGGTCCGCTAGGTGTTGGGATGCTTTGATATTGGGCTTCTTCTTCAGTTGTGCTATCATTTCTTCGGTTTGGGCTAAGACCGAATAGTCTTCTTCTTGAGGACGCCATGGGCCTGTAATGAAATAAACAAGACGAGATAGAGTGTCAGCTAGGTTATTGTCTTTACCTTCGATGTGTTGGAACTGAACGTCCAACCCTAGCCCTGTAATATAGTCCGTAAAAGATAACCATCGGACTCTTGAGGGCTTGTTCTGAGCAGATTTATTAAAGAAACTTATAATTGCTTGGCAATCAGTTCTGATAATAAGTTCCTTTTTATCAAGGTAGTAGATCTTGAAACTACTCAGACTATTCATGACAGCATGGATTTCTGCATCTATGGTGGATTTGAGGGGGGAATACTTTCCACTTGCATATGCACAAATTTTTTCTTCGGTGCGGGGATCATCCCTCTTGTTTTTCCACTTACAGATACCACCCCATCCCTCCATGCAGCCATCTGTTTCTAGAATGATGAAGCATTCTTCTGGAGGTATTGCAAGGTCAGGGAGCTTAGAGATTAGCTCCTTAATCTTCTTTATCAGGATCCAATCTTGGGAATTCATCTTCCTTTCTCCAGTTGGAGAAGTTTTTGAATATAAGGGTCCTAATAATCTGCCAAGGTTAGGAATATAGCTGCGAGCATAGTTGAGAAGTCCTAACCAGGACCTTAGACCTTTTATTGTCTCCAATTCAGATTCCTTGAAATCCGCAATTTTGGAGATGATGTGAGTCTGAAGTTTAATAGTGGAAGGTCCAATTGTAGCTCCAAGAAATTCAACTTCAGGGGTCCCGATTTTCATTTTTGTGGGACTTAATATCAATCCATTTTTCTGGCAAATTTGTAGCATAATTTCCAAGTGCTCCTTGTGTTCCTGCTCTGTTTTTGAGAATACCAAAATGTCGTCAATATAAACAGCAATAAATTTTTCGGTACCTTTGAAACAGTCGTCCATTTTCCTCTGAAAGATAGCCGGAGCATTTTTTAGTCCAAATGGCATTACAAGCCATTCATATAAACCTTCGGGGACCCAAAAGGTGGTCCATTCTACTGATTCGGGATCCATGGCGACTTGGTGGAATCCAGATTTTAGATCAAATTTAGAATAAATGCTGCTTCCTCCAATTCTTTTGATAATTGTGTTGATACCTGGAAGGCTATATTGGTCTTTGTGGGTGTTGTCATTGAGCCTTTTATAGTTAAAGACCATGTGTTCCTTTCCCTTTATCTCCCGCTTGGTAACTGGATCAACAGTAGTTCCGGAATGGACTATTATAGCCGTTGTTCTATGCCTGCTTTTGGATGGCCTTATAACCTTTAAATCCAGCAAGGTTTTGATGTGCTTTTTAAAGGAGTCCTGCATTTGAGGAGTAACATGCTTCAAAGGCCTGTCTTCTATTGTTAAATCCGGATTTTTGATGTCCAGTTTGCATTTGATCTGGTTCTGGCTCCAGTACTTCATCGGATCATTTCCTATGTAGCCAGTATCTGCTAATTTTTGTAGAATTCCCTCTATCTTTGAGGTGCTTTGCCAGGTGCAAATTTGCTCCTTGATCTAATAATACTCTTCTTCTTCCAACTCCAATTCTTCAATTGCCGGAGCTGCAGTCACAGTTTGACATGTTTTAATAGTTGTAATGTTCTTGTAAAATGTTACCTCGTCGCCTTCTATTCTGATGCCTCCATATAGGGATCTTATGAAATTGCAGCCAATTATCATATTAATATTTCCTCCAAGTGTAAGGGGGAAAGCATATGTGTATGGAATGCGGAAGGAATGTTCCCCAATCTTCATATTTCCATATTTGAGCTTCTTAGTTGCAGTGGTTTTGGAGTTAATCCCACTGAAGTTAACAGCAAATGTGTTTTCTTCAATAGCTTCAGGAGGTACAGATTGTTGGTCTATGCAACATGTTGTAGCACCAGTGTCTAGAATAGCATTTACTTTGAACTCCTTCACTCCTGGAATATTAAGCTCAATGCTTAGGTTGAACAAGCCATTTGTCCTTTTCTTGGGCTGGGTAGCCTCTTCTGCTGAAAATGCCTTTTCTCTGCCTTCTGTTATAATAACATTTACTTCTTCCTCCTCCTGTTCATCATCTACTGGGTCAGGAATGTGGATCCCAGCCTGATATTCCTGTAGTTGTTTTCTGAGGTCATAATTCTCCAATTCTAGAGCATTAATTTTTAATCGGAATTCTTCATTCTCGGTATCAACTTCTAATTTGTCTGCCGAGGCAATTCTGATCAAATCTTCATCTTTTGTCTTGTATTCTTTTTCCAGTTGCTCTTGCTGTATCTTGGCTAATAATTTGCTAGCTTCTAATTCTTGTCTTAGCCTTTCTATTTCAGCTTCTGCCCAAACTGCATATGTTTGATGCTCTTTTATGAAACTCATGGGATTATATGGGATAGCCATTTCTCGCTGAACTGGAATTGTAATATCAAAATAATTATCAGTACACATACCACATGATGTTATTTTGCAACTTGTGCAATGCATTCGGTGCTTCTTCATGGTCTCCCTTTTGCAACAGTGGCATCTTTCATATAAAGAAGGTACTTCATCATTTATCATCCAGATATGTTGGCAGTCATGTTGCTCTCTTGTGACTCGAACCATAGGTTGCCAGCTTCCAGTTTTGCCTATCATATAGCAGTTTCTTTGTTCAATAAAAACATATAAATATTCGTGAGCAAGTACCTGCTAGTCTTCTCCCTCGGATATGCTGTAGATAGCATCTGACTGGTCATCACCTTCTTGTACTGACATTATTTCAAAATCTTCGGGCAGCTCTAGTCCTTCAAACATAGCAACCCTTCGTATGTTCTTATATTCTTTAGGGCAATCTCTTGCAAAATGCCCTTCTTCGCCACATAAGAAACATTTGTACTTCTTATTGCGGATTAAATGCTTCTTCTTTTCTATCCGAGAATGAGATTCATGCGGTTTGCCTTTGTATGTGGTAGACTTTCTAACCCCGAATCTTTTGCCTGGCTTTTGATAATACCCAGGGATGGGTATCTGGCTGCAGAATGATAGATCCTTGAGGGATCTACTGAAAGCCGCTCTTTTGCATTCTTCTTCAAGGTACCTATAGGTGAATATTATTCGGGGGTGTACCCCTATAGTATTACCTTGGTATTTTTCTTCAAATGCTGCCTTGACTCTTTTTCCCAAGTCTCCGGGAAGTTTTAACCAGAATTTTTCAGATAATTCTGATCCCGTAAATAGCCTTCCTGTTTTAGCTGCCAGGTTCATATAGTCATTCATGAATGCGATTATATCTTTTACCTGGGTGCAAGAAATCCTTTCCAGGTCTTGATAGGCTCTATCTTGTAGATCCGTCGATCCTTGGAAGGGATCTTCTAACAGGAATATTCTTCTGATCTGGGAAATTATATTTTGAGTTCCATTCCTCCCGTCAGCAGAATTAACAAGCTTCTGGTATTCCGTGGGATAATCCATTCTCCACTGAATCCAGGTCAGCCTTTGGTTTCCCTGAGTAGATTTTCAATAAAATCTACTTTGTCCTGCACATCAGAAAAGTTTTGCAATGCTACAATGTTTTTTGTTATACCTTCCCATCTTAGGAGGACATCATCAATTTTGCCAAGCTAGGTAGGTAAGGTTAAAATTACGCCAGTTTGTTGATGAGCCGAAGGTAGATTCCACCATTCGGAAGTATCATGCCCAGTGAATCTTCTGGGTATAGTAGATGGCTTAGGTACGCAGCTTATAGGCTCTGGCTTGGGGCCTGGTGGTTTTGGAGGAAAACCAACGGTTTTCATTGTTTCATCGGCAGGTGGCCTGTACTGGGAGTTTGCTTCTTGAGAGTAAACTTGCTCGGTTAGGGCCTTTAATTGTGGATAATCAGTAATCCATTCTTCTGAAGCCACAACAAGTAGCTCATCATCAACATATTTATTCTGCCGTTGTTGTGTACTAGGAGCAACATCATCTTCTTCATCACCCCATGATGGTTTTGTTGCTGAAATAAAAGGCTGTATAGGTGGCGCTGCATAATTGACGTAATAACTATATTTGCCACTGGGTTCCCCCAAGGTATCCCACCTATCATTGGTATCCGGCGATGGCAGGGTATCCCACCTATCATTGGTATCCGGATTGGACTCAGACCCATCACCTTCCGCGAAGGGATTGGTAAATTCCTCTATGTGATTGTCCTGTAATGCGAGGTATTGTAAATAATTTAAATAATCATCGTCAGTATTGTTGAACGTACACAGGAAATTTGTGGATGATTGGGATGTGTCATCAAGGTGCTGTTGTAAACGTCTCCTGTATGTTCTTGAGTCCTGCAGTATCGTCTTGGTTTGGGCAATGGATGAGGCTAAGTTGGGTGGTCCTTCAATGAGGTCTAAATAGGCCTCTTCTTCATATAATTTGTGTTGGGCCACTCGATAGTCTCTGGGCTTTTTGCTCAACTTATCTAATTTATCCGCCTTTGTTTGCACTGTTTTGCCTTTGTGGTCGTTATGGTCTTTAGCAACAAGAAGTCATATTCTTGTGCACATTCCTCATCACTGTAACAATAGTAACAACCCGAACATTGAGGATTAGCTTTGTTTCGGGAACAGACCTGAATAGTAGTTGAGCCAAAGCCTTGTGCTCCTCTTTCAGTGTGTTGTAATGTTTCCACTTCCCGTACTTGTGGAGTGGCAATGTGTTCCAGAATAAGTTGGGCTACAAACTTATTAAGATCTTGAGTCGGGAGGTTGCAGGAGCAGAGCGCGGAAGCAGAAGAGCGTAGAAGCATTGAAAGAATTCGTTGTATTAAGCCTCGGGGTCGAGGGCCCTTTTATAGCCTGGGGGTGCCCGGAACGTCGGGGGCGCCTCCCCACGTGTCGGCCGATCCACCTTTCCCTTGGTCAACTTCTGATCCCTTCAACCTCGGGATCACATCTTGACCGGGGCGCCCGGGACGCTGGGGGCGACCGGGTTGACCGGGTCAAACCTTATCCCTTTGGCTTGGCTGGCTTCTCTTCGTAGGCTTGCACTGGGGGGGCGCCCGGAGCGCTGGGGGCGCCCGGGAATAGCGGGGCCGCCCGGGAGCACGGCGGCGCCCGGGAGATGAGCTGTCGAAGCCTGCCTTTGTTTTGTGTGTTTTGTGTTCACCTTGGGGCGCCCGGGACACTCTGGGCGCCCTGGTCAGCTGTTGCCTCATTCCTTTGAGGCTCTCTGAGCTGCAAACACTCGTTCCTTCGGTCCTGCATCCAGGGTTAGTCCAAAACACCATAAAACAATAAGATGTTAGTTTATACAGCCTTAGCTGTCTTGGTTCTAACTTTGGGCCTCCCAAATGGAGCCCTAGGTCGAACCGACGCCTACTGTTACCTCGACGGGGAACGCGTCCTCACCTACTCCTCTCGGGAGAATGTACCTGATGCCAACCACTCCTCTGGTTGGACTTTTGCCTGGCGGTCCTTCACTAGGTCTTGGATACCGAGCTGTCCTTCGTCCGGTGCCTAGCATTCCTTCGCTAGGGCTTCAGTCCCAAGCTGTCCTTTGCCTGGCGCCTAGCAGTCCTTCGCTAGGGCTTCAGTACCCTGGCATTCCTTCGCCAGTGCCTAGCAGTCCTTCGCTAGGGCTTTTTACCCTGGCATTCCTTCGCCAGTGCCTAGCAGTCCTTCGCTAGGACTTTTCACCCTGCACAAAAAGTTAAGTTTAATCAAGGCATATAAAAATTACCTTTTGTTCCCTCCCCCTGGAAGGAATCTCCCCCTAGATTTTTCAAAAATTTGTGGGGTTTTTGAAAATAGGTCTTAAGTCTGAAGATGGTTTAACTTAAAGACTTTAAAGCTTATGTTTTCCAAAGTGATTTTCGTTGCGTACTTTGGAAAGAGTTTAACCACTTTGACAAATTTTGAAAACTTTAAGAAGACAACAAAAATTTTGACACCTTAAGTACTCAGAAGTTTTGAAAACTTTACGTTTTAAAGTACTTGGTTTAAATTTGAACACTTTAATTTTAAGTACTTAGAGTTTGAAAAACTTCAGTTTTAAGTACATAGGAAACTTTTAAGAACCGTTAGTTTAAAGTACTTAGCAATTTTGAAAACACAAAAACTTAAGTACTTAATAAGATTTTGAAATTTTAAGAACTTAGTAAAATTTTTGAAAGCTTAAGTACTTAGTAAATTTTGAAATTTTAAGTACTTAGTAAGAAATTTTTTTGAAAAACATAAGTACTTAGAAAGAAAATTTTTTGAAAAACATAAGTACTTAGAAAATTTTGAAAACTTGAGAACTTAAGTACTTAATAGAATTTTGAAAATTTAAGTACTTAGTATGATTTTGAAATTTGAGAACTTAAGTACTTAATAGAATTTTGAAAATTTAAGTACTTAGAAAAGTTTTGAAAAGCTTAAGTACTTAGAAAAGCTTTGAAGGGCTTAAGTATTTTGAGAAACTTAGTACTTTTTGAATAAAGGATAGAGTTTTTTTTTAAAAAAATTTGACCTAGAAAATTCTACACTCTCTCCTTTCCTATCTCTCCCCCTTTGCCATATATCAAAAACAGATAAATATAGTAGAAATTAAATTGCATAACGGAAATAACTTTCATAAAAGAAAATATTTGCATGATTTTGCTGTACTGAACCAATTCATGATAAGATTTAAACCAAATCAGTTAATATTCTCTTGTAGGGACCTGTCTAACCCAATTAGCTACTTACTAACTGTTATAAACAGTAGTTTTTGCTAGGGTTAGTCAAGTTAAGTATTTCTGTTCAAGTTAGATTTTCTTGACACTTAACTTGATTGCTGTGTAAGTTGTATTTAGTGCCCCAATTACTGCAGATGCACTGACTTAAAGCATCTTGAATTAAGGCAAAGACTTAAGCATCTCAACCCTTTCTAGGTTATCAATCAAAAGTACCCTAAGGTGCTTGTGAGATGCTGGCTTCTAAATCTATAGGTGCATGCAGTTCTAGGGTTAGGGCCTAGGCTAAGTCTATTTGCGAAAAAGCCCTAGTTTTGAAAGGGGGTAGTTTTGAAATAAAACTAAGAAAAAAATAAAAAACTGATTTTGAAATTAAGTAAAACAGTTTTTCAACTTCTTTTAGAAACTGATTTTTAAATCAAGTAAAGCAGTAAGAAAATTAAAAGTAGAGTTAACCTATTCTACAGAGCACAATCCCTGATCAGATACTCATAAATAAATAGTCAAACAAAATAGATTAACTGGTCAACCAGAGGTCCGGTAAAGTCAAACATGAGTCAAGTTTTTAGTACAATGCTGAAATAGTCTAACTAGGACGAAAGGCCAGGGTGGTCAGATGAGCCAGGCTGCCATGATCGAAATAGTGTCATCATCTCGTGATACTGTGCATCTCTGGCCTCCTTCTCAGCTCTAAGGGCGCTCATATACCCGGTGTAGTAGCCCAGATTTGTCTCCATGTTTTCGGCATGATTGGCCTCCACTTCCTCTCGGAGGCTCTGGACATGTGTCTCCAGCTGTGTCACTCGATTGTAGAGTGTCGGTGGAGGAGGCTCGTCTATGTGTGCTCGAGCCTCAGCTGCCAGATCTGCAACGTCAACTTCTACCTCCTCGTCTGAGTCGATCGGAGCCCCGGCCTGCTGTCGTCTCCAACTCAGAACCCCGGTGGCCGATACCTCTAGACCCGCTAACGAGAAGTTCCTAAATTCTATTTCATCAAAGTCGGTCATAGCGGTTATTTCACCCACGGTAATGTCACGACCGTGGTGATGAAGGAGCGAGGTGATGATGTGACAGAATGGAGTGCACACTCGTCCCTGGGTCGTAACACTGGACGCATGCAGAATAGTATGAAACATGTGTAGTCCAATGTCAATGTCAAGGTGATGGACCAGGGCATACAGAAGGAAGGCATGAAAGGGTCGCATGGTCCCGAGATCTCTAGTGGAGAGTGGTAAGATACAGCGGACCAGGACTCTGTACAGGGCATAGTCCTGTGCCTGAAGGTCAACGGCTTGGAATCGTCTATTTGCGGGGAGTCTATCTTCCCTATAGAAATAGGAGTGGATGGTGTCTAAGGTAATGTGAGAGTAGGGAGGATCAAATGGAGGATTCCTAGGTGGATAACAGCAAAATATGGACTGGGAGGGTCGTAGTCCAAGGAATCGGTTCAGCAAAGTAGGGGTGATAGACAGAGGTATCCCTTGAACAGTAGTGTGAAACATGAGATTGTCTTGTCGAACTATGTTATTGTAGAATTCTGCACATAAGGATTCATTAATGGTATGAGTGCAGAATACAAGATTATCTAATTGATAGAAGTTTATAATATTCATGGCTAAGGGGCATGATTGGGTAAAGAAATGTCTATTAAGATAGCTTGTTTTAATAGGCTTGTAAATGACTTGAGCAAACTTATTACATAATTCTAGAGTAGGGAACCTAGGGTTGGGACTCGGTTCGGCACCAGGGTTCGCTTGGTTTGCTCGGCGTTTTCTAATTTAAGAGGTATAAGAAAAGAATAATTCTAAATGCATTAAAGAAAATAACTTTAAATGCATAAGATAAATCATTCCGGGGAGGCATGGTGAGATTTGGGAAGCACAATTGTCACTTGATCTTCTTGGAAGGAAGGAAGTGAGGAAGGAAGTTGATTTTTGGTGTGGGAAGAGGAGGAGGTTCGGATGCCCTTATATAGGCATTTCAATGGGGGCGCCCGGGAGATCCCGGGCGCCCGGGCGCCCGGGTCAGTGGTCTCTGCCTTTGGCAGAGACTGGGGCTGGATGGTGGCGCCCGGAGTGCTCCGGGCGCCCGGGTCAGGCTGTTTTTGCAGCTTTGGCTGTAATGACTGTGATGGGGGCGCCCGCGTGGTTCCGGGCGCCCTGGTCAATGTCAGAGGCAGCTTTTTGCCTTGAGAGAAGGAAAAGCATGGGGGGGGGGCGCCCGAGGAGTCACGGGCGCCCGGAGCTGTATAGGAAAAGACAAATTTTATGTCTTGTCATCGTTTGACCATGGTTTAATCGGTTTGACCGTGGTTTGAATTGATTTGACTGCTTTGACTGTGGTTTGACAATGTTGACCATGGTTTGATTGTGGTTTGAATTACAAGATTAACTCATAATATAGGCATTAAAGAATTTACAATTGAGTCTTAATCTTACTGTCTCACCCAATCTAGGGTTTTCAACCACGTTAGCCTTATAGGTTTTGTGAGACAGGTTTTGATAAAAGAATTTTTGAAAAACATGATTTATTTTGAAAATCTTAATTAATTTTGAAAACCATTGAATTAATTTAAAAAAATATTTAAGTCTACAAGTAACTGAAAATTTGTGTTAGATTTGAATTTTACAAAGACTAATCTGAATTTGAATTTCAGAGATGGGCTTCCAGGTCTTGGCGAGGCACTAGGCCTTCTTTGGCCGTAGCCTTATTGGATCATCAACCCTTTCCTTGACAAAGCTTTCAATGAAATTTCATTTTCAAAATTAATCTTTGAAAAGTTCTGGTCTAACTAGTCTGGGTTTTGGATCGGTAGCTTCGGCTAGTTTCACCAGTCTAAAGAGACCAAGTGTACTTGATCTTATTAGAATTGGTTTCCCTAACGTACTATCATTTCACCTCCACCCAATACTATGTTGTCAAGTTTTAGTTAAGTTTGTTCAGTCCTTAAACTAACCTAAGTCTAAGCATGGTAAATTGCAGAAATTTAAATAAACAATCAGACAGGCAAATTTCAATCAAGAATTAAATTCTATCTAACAATAAATATTGTTTTCAATTTGGCTCCCCCTGGACTATAGCCACGATAATGGTTTGGCAAGATGTGAATCTTGTCCTTGGGGATCCAATATTGATTTGGTCCAGTTGGTTTGTTCAGGTACAGTTTAGGTACCCATGCCTGAACTTTTGGTCTGGACTGGTTCAGTACAGCAAAGTAAGATCTTTGTCGGGATTTGGTTCTATAGCCAAGTCCGGATCGATTTAGAACGGACTTCTGTTTTCCAAGAATCATGTCAAGACCCTTGGAACCAGAAGTGAACCGTTCTAAGGCAGCTCTAAGATCCTTAACCTGAGTTTTCAGGGAGGAGTTCTCTTTTTCAAGTTTTTCAACTTAAGTAGGAGTTCCTTCTTAAACTTTCTCGGTTAAGTGTTTAGAGTCAGCTCCCTCTTTCAGGAGTTTTAATTCCTGTCGGAGGGATTCGACTCGGAGTTTAGCTTTCGCCAAATCTCGAGAAAGATACGAAATAAGTTCATTTAACTGACTTCTATTGAAACCACTTACCTTGATTTCGCCGTCTTCTGAAAAGGTTAGTCTGCCGTCGTCCTGTTCTGATTCTGACTCGGTCTCGACTTCTTCTGAGGCGGTCAGGGCTAGTAGGTTTGACTGGGGTGCTTCTTCTTCTTCTTCTGAGGAAGATTCGTCCCAGGTTGCTTGGAGTGCTTTCTTTCTTCTTGTCTTCTTGGTCTCCTTTAGGTTCGGACACTCCGTCTTGTAGTGACCCTTCTTCTTGCACTCGTAGCAGGTCACGTTGGGTTTGTTTTTGTCACTTGTGGGTTCAGCTGGTTCGTCCTTTCTTCGGCTTGTTTTCCGTCTGTTGGTTTGGTTCTTCAATTTTTTATAGTAGCTTCGGGCCAGTCGGACCAGCTCAGGTCGATCTCCTTCTTCGTCTTCTGAGTCTGAGTCTGAGTTAGACTCGGGTTCAGGTTGAGGCTTCTTCTTTGTTCTTCCAGTTTTTCCTGCAACAAAGGCAATACTTTTCTCGGCCATATTACAGTTAGTCTGTTCGTGTAATTCTAGTTCAGAAAAAAGTTCATCTAACTTTATTTTTGAAAGATCCCTTGAAACTTTGTATGCATCTACCATAGATGCCCACAAAGTGTTTCTTGGGAAAGCATTTAGTGCGTACCTTATTAAGTCACGGTTTTCGACCTTGTGACCAATAGTGTGTAGACCGTTCATGAGTTCTTGGATTCGGGCGTGAAGCTATGCTGCCGTCTCGTTGTCGGTCATTTTGATGGTATACAGCTTGTTTAGGAGCAGATCTCTCTTGCTGATCCTAGTGTCTGATGTTCCTTCATGCAGTTCGATCAATTTTGCCCACAGCTCCTTGGCACTGTTGAAGGGGCCCACCCGGTTCAGTTCCTCTTTTGTTAAACCACATTGTAGGGTCTGAGTTGCCTTTGCATCGGCTTCTATTTTGCACTTCAGAGCGTTGTCCCATTCTGAGTAGGTTTGCGGTACTCCTTCAGCGTTCTTCGGAATCTCCAGTCCGGACTGGATGATGATCCACATGTCCACCTGAGTTTTCAGGTGGACCTCCATTCAACTTTTCCAGTAAGAAAAGTCTTCTCCACTGAAAAGTGGAGGTCTGGCTGTGCTGAATCCTTCATGCATGGCCATTAGGAATTTTTATCTGAAAAAGAGATAAAAGAAAAAAACTTTGTCCCAAGACTTGGTCTTGGATTAGTAGTGCTGGATAAGGGAAATAAAATATCGAGGGGTGTTGCACCAACCTCGATTAACGAGAAGAAATTCGAACAAAAAATATATTAGAAGAAATTCGAACGGAAAAAAATAAGAATAAATCCGAAAAATTTTCAAACTGATGGTTGCACCAAATTTGAACTTCCCCGCTCTGATACCACTTGTTGGATCGAGAGAACCGATAGAGGGGGGGGTGAATATCGAAAAATGTTCGGATTTGAAAAGAGAATGCGTAGCGGAAGATTAAAAACAAAAACACGCAAACACAGATATTTTTACTTGGTTCGGAGCCTAGGTCGACTCCTACTCCAAGGCCCACGGTCGCTGACGTTTACTGCGGGCAATGCTATAATCACGCAAAAACAGTTACAGAAATGGAATTACAGTTTAAGTGCAGTACTGAAATTAAGCTCTTCTTTTTACCGACGTCCGATGTAGATTACTTTTTCCGGAGCAGTAGGACCTCGTCGGCGCTTGTATCTTGAGTCGGGAGATTGCAGGAGCAGAGTGCGGAAGCAGAAGAGCGTAGAAGCGTTGAAAGAATTCGTTGTATTAAGCCTCGGGGTCGAGGGCCCTTTTATAGGGCCTGGGGGCGCCCGGAACGTCGGGGGCGCCCCCCCACGTGTCGGCCGATCCACCTTTCCCTCAGTCAACTTCTGATCCCTTCAACCTCGGGATCACATCTTGACCGGGGCGCCCGGGACGCTGGGGGCGCCCGGGTTGACCGGGTCAAACCTTATCCCTTTGGCTTGGCTGGCTTCTCTTCGTAGGCTTGCACTGGGGGGCGCCCGGAATGCTGCGGGTGCCCGGGAACAGCGGGGACGCCCGGGAGCACGGGGGAGATGAGCTGTCGAAGCCTGCCTTTGTTTTGTGTGTTTTGTGTTCACCTTGGGGGCGCCCGGGACACTCCGGGCGCCCTGGTCAGCTGTTGCCTCATTCCTTTGAGGCTCTCTGAGCTGCAGACACTCGTTCCTTTGGTCCTGCATCCAGGGTTAGTCCAAAACACCATAAAACAATAAGATGTTAGTTTATACAGCCTTAGCTGTCTTGGTTCTGACTTTGGGCCTCCCAAATGGAGCCCTAGGTCGAACCGACGCCTACTGTTCCCTCGACGGGGAACGCGTCCTCACCTACTCCTCTTGGGAGAATGTACCTGATGCCAACCGCTCCTCTGGTTGGACTTTTGCCTGGCGGTCCTTCGCCTGGTCTTGGATACCGAGTTGTCCTTCGCCCGGTACCTAGCATTCCTTCGTTAGGGCTTCAGTCCCAAGCTGTCCTTCGCCTGGCGCCTAGCAGTCCTTCGCTAGGGCTTCAGGACCCTGGCATTCCTTCGCCAGTGCCTAGCAGTCCTTCGCTAGGGCTTTTTACCTTGGCATTCCTTCGCCAGTGCCTAGCAGTCCTTCGCTAGGACTTTTCACCCTGCACACTAGAGTAACATGTTAGATAACAAGTAATACTTAACTTTTGAGCCCTGTTGCCATTATCAAAACTCAGGTTCGACTTGGGTGCTTTCTGCACTAACACATTAGTGGGTTTTGGTCAAAACCCACTGATATTTTCAAACTACTCATATATTTCATTGGTGATATCTAATATATAGATGTTTGGACACCTAAAACATCATCTCCTACCTCTACCCTCTCTATTCATATGGAGTTTTCAGAAATCCAGATATGGTAGGTCCATCAGTGGGTTTTGGTCAAAACTCACTGATATTTCTAAACTACTCCTATTACATTGGTCATATCTAATATATAGATGGTTGGACACCTAAAACATTATCTCCTACCTCTAACCTCTCCATTCATATGGAGTTTTTAGAAATCCAGATATGGAGGTCCATCAGTGGGTTTTGGTCAAAACCCACTGATATTTCTAAACTACTCATATTTCATTGGTGATATCTAATATATAGATGTTTGGACACCTAAAACATCATCTCCTACCTCTACCCTCTCTATTCATATGGAGTTTTCAGAAATCCAGATATGGTAGGTCCATCAGTGGGTTTTGGTCAAAACTCACTGATATTTATAAACTACTCCTATTACATTGGTGATATCTAATATATAGATGTTTGGACACCTAAAACATCATCTCCTACCTCTACCCTCTCTATTCATATGGAGTTTTCAGAAATCCAGATATGGTAGGTCCATCAGTGGATTTTGGTCAAAACTCACTGATATTTCTAAACTACTCCTATTACATTGGTGATATCTAATATATAGATGGTTGGACACGTAAAACATCTTCTCCTATGTCAACCCTATCTATTGATATAGGGTTTTCAGAAATCCAGATATG
Source organism: Boesenbergia rotunda (assembly GCA_024364735.1). Lineage (NCBI taxonomy): Eukaryota > Viridiplantae > Streptophyta > Magnoliopsida > Zingiberales > Zingiberaceae > Boesenbergia > Boesenbergia rotunda. The sequence continues at coordinate 132,420 of JAGFNQ010000308.1, read as the reverse complement.
GGAGGACCAAAACTCACTGATGGACCTCCCATATCTGGATTTCTGAAAACCCTATATCAATAGACAGGGTTGACATAGGAGAAGATGTTTTACGTGTCCAATCATCTATATATTAGATATCACTAATGTAATAAGAGTAGTTTAGAAATATCAGTGAGTTTTGACCAAAACCCACTGATGGACCTACCATATCTGGATTTCTGAAACTCCATATGAATAGAGAGGGTAGAGCTAGGAGATGATGTTTTAGGTGTCCAAACATCTATATATTAGATATCACTAATGTAATAGGAGTAGTTTAGAAATATCAGTGAGTTTTGACCAAAACCCACTGATGGACCTACCATATCTGGATTTCTGAAAACTCCATACGAATAGAGAGGGTAGAGGTAGGAGATGATGTTTTAGGTGCCCAAACATCTATATATTAGATATCACCAATGCAATAGGAGTAGTTTAGAAATATCAGTGAGTTTTGACCAAAACCCACTGATGGACATCACATCTATGTTCAGGCCCTCCTAGCATGACTTCAGACCTTGCGTTTTAATCTGAAATTAAGTGTTTTGATAGGTTTTTTATATATTAATATATTTTTTAAAATAGAAAAAAATTTGAGTCCATGTTGGGCCTGAATCAAAAGATTTCAGGCCCAACGTGGGTCTAAAATAAAAAATTTCAAGCCCACGCTGGGCTTGAAATAAAATATTTCAGGCCCAACGTGGGCCTGAAATCTATTGATTTCAGGCCCACATGTTATTTTTTTTATTTCAGCGACGTTTTTTTTTCAAATTTTTTTATATATTAATATATTTATTAATTGTTATTGAATATATTAATTTCTATTAATTAAATATATAAATCATTTATTTATTATTTAATATATTTATCACGTTGGATGAGCATGAACGTTAGCAGTATTAATTTCTCTTCGTCTTCGTTTTTTTAAAATTTTACCTTAGCAGTATTAATTTCTCTTCGTCTTTGTTTTTTTTAATTTTTACCTTACGTGTTTAGCTCCGATTCCATAATATATTATTTTAAAATAAAAGTCTGAAAAAGCATGTGCAGACGCCTCGAAAAATGTTATGAGAGAGAAAGAGAAAGACAGTAGTTAGAAGGAGGGGTATAAGAGGAAGTTCACATAAAGGCCTGCGCCCTTTGGTAAAATAGAAACCATGGTACGCCCTTTGGTAATTTTCAATTGTTACGTACGCCCTTTGGTAAATTGCCGAAATATTTTTGTTTGCTTGAAATGGGGTGAGATGTTAGGATCAACTTAATTTCTCAAAATGTCAATGCATCCCTTGAGAAATTAAGTTGACGAGATAAAAATCACTTCGGTGACCAAGTATGGGGAAAACCAATGCATAACACATGTGTACTTGGCTCCATAATCATACTTGGATATTCCAATCAAGGAAAGTTGAATTTGATACAAACTTGTTTTGAATGATTTTTGATTTAGTTTGACTTCAATTGAGTGGAGCAATGTGATTTGACAAAACCATAAGGACCTTTGATCCTTATTTAGGGATCAACTATAGTCAAGGGATCACTTCCAAGATCGATATCTTCCATTAGATCCCTTCAGAAATCATGTGGAAGTCGAAATTGAAAGTTTCAGATCGTATCAGGGAGTATAAGGAACCCTGATCGGTCACCGGACCGATCAGGAGTATGGCTGATCGATCACCGGACCGATCTGGCTCCTTCCTGTGGTGATCGGTCCACAGACCGATCAGAGGGCCCACAGAAACTTTGCAAAATTTTGGCTGAACATTCTGTGCTGGCCTGGATCGGTCCTCAGACCGATCTGGCACCCTGTGGTGATCGGTCCACAGACCGATCAGGGGGCTCACAGAACACTCTCCGAATCCTACTGATCGCTTCCTGATCAATCAGCCGATCGATCAGGAGCCTTCCTGATCGGTCACCCGACCGATCAGGACCAGGCCAGTCCGATCAGGCCAAAGCCTGATCGGTCTGGGCACTATCAGATCGAACGGTGATCCGTTCAATCGCATTAAAGTTTGGTTGGTGGACCGATCCACCAACCGCCTTAATCGCGTATTCTCCTCATCTCCCAAGCCCTAGCCGACCAAAACCCCTCAGCGCTGAACCCCCCCTCTCCTTTCTTCCTTGTGTATACGATTCTTCTTCCTCGTGCTGTGCGTGTGCGATCCTGAGAAGGTGTTGTGCAAGCTCTTCCTTGTCCGAGTTCCTTTCTCGCTCAAGGTCTTGCGCTCCTTTCTTGCGCCGAAAACTTCTTCTTGCGCAAGCTCTCCTTTCATCCTTCAAGATGTTCTCAAATCAACATCAATGGCACCTAAGTAAGCATTTTTGGTTAGTTTCTTTTTCGGATCAGTTTATAGATTATGTTTTTGCAGCTAACCATGTTTTGGTGTTTTATTGTTGTGCCGTGACCTATGTGTCTGCCGTGATCCTTCCTTGCCATGTCTTACCTTTGATCAAATGTCTTATCTTATGATTATTTCTCCGTGATCGAATTTGTTGCCATGATCCACACCCACTGATTAAATCAAATCTCTTCTTCATTTGATTATTGTTCCCATCTTACATCAAACTGATTAAATCTAATTTGATCAATGTCTTATATTATGTTCACTGATTGGGTCATTGATTAAATTTTGTCTTGACCAATGTGATCTAATCTTGATCAAACCTTCTGTCTTGATTATTCCAATATTTAGAAAATCATCTAAGGGAAAGGAATTCGTAGAGGGCAGCTCGAAGGGAAAAGGCCCTTCATCATTTACACCTCCTTCGGGACCTCCTCCACCTCCACATACTAGGTTTCAAAACATTTTTTATGCTCTAAATTTTCAATGGCACAACTTCAAACTGATGCCATGTCGAACTGTGGACCAAACCTTCATCTACGAACATTGTCCAATAGTCCGGCAAGTTATTAAATATTATAATCTTCAACCCATTCTTTACCTTGAGAGGCCAATCAACCTTGATTTGGTCTCTGAATTCTATAACAACATGGTCAGTGGGGAGGGCACGGGGTGGAGGACCCGTGTCGCCAGTGTCGACCTTAATTTTAATTGATCTATTTTCACTGACTTTCTTGGTTGTCGCCAGTTAGAAAATGATTTTTCTCTCTACCCTTATCTTCCTGATCCTCTTCCGGTTCCCTTTGATGGAGCCACTCCTGATTCCATCTACGAGTATTTCCTAGGCTATCCCAGGCCAAGGGGTTCCTGTGAGTGCACCTGTGATTTTCCCACATTTCCTGCTCTTCGCCTTTCCCCCATTGAATATGTTTTGTTTAAGACCATCACGAATTGTCTCCTCCCGACTACTTCAAAACACTTAGATGAGATTCACCCATTCCACTGCTTGATGCTCTACGGGATGCATCAGTAGTTAGACTTTGACCCAGTGGCTTCAGTCTATTTCTCCATCATTGTCTATAGTCAGATGTACGACCAGACAGTTTACATGCCGTTTTGCCACATCATCACTGCCTGGCTGGAGTCGGTTGGCATTGACGTGTCACAGGGCTGCATTGTACCCATGATTCGACAAGATGTTGAATTGATCGTCACATGATGGCCCAGTCTGGCATTGTTGTCGGATCACAGGGGCTGAGGTGGAAGGATTGATGACATGTGGGGGAGTTACCAGGAGTAGCCCCTGATCAGGAGCCGTCCGCTGGTGCTGAGGATTATGATGAGTGGGCTCTGACCTACGCTGGCAGGTTGCGGAGTTAGAGCAGTTGATGCAGCGCGAGCTACATATTTCCGAGCTCTGGCACCAGGAGGTCAGCTTAGAGTTTCGGTCCTTCGATCGCCGACTCGACGCTCTCGCATCCGACGTTTCTGGGATCTACTCACTGCAGGAGACGTGGTATGAGGAGTGGTACCATTGTTAGTGATATGAGAGAAGTGTCCTAAGGGAATCGCCTTATGATTGTAAACATTTATTTTAATAAATGATAATTCACTATTTGAGTATACATGTTTGTGTATTTGATTGGGATCTTAAACTCATCTACTGAATGTCCGCAAGACAATTCACAGCATAAGAGAATTTGTGATGGGATCACAAGTAGTGATTATCTCTACATGTGCAATTGTGAAGTATTGAAAATATTCCTAGTCGATGAATTGATAAAAACGAACACTATCAATTCTGTTGAGACTAGCATGAGTTATTCTCTAATCAGCTGATTCTCACTGGCTGGTGACATTGGGATGTCCGGAGATAAACATGGATGCTAGTTAAGGGAACTAGTTCATTGGAGTGACTAGCTGTAAAACTTCATATGGTAATCTATATATAGATATGTCAATGAAGTTCTTACTGCAGCTTAAGTGCGATGTTCCTTTGACTTACGGTGTTCAAGTCATCTTGGTCATGGAGACTTATACGTTAACATCTTAAGCAAGCATCTCCAAGGAGGTGTGGACCCAGGATGATTGGGTATAAGCCGAAGTGTGCGAAGATGTTTGAACAGCCTACAAAGGATTCACCACTCCTCGCGAGGAGATGTATACCCAGGCCTATCGTCGGATTGTTACTCAAAGCCTCTGGCCAGAGCATATCATGTTTAGAGTATGAGTCTCTTAAATACATGAGAGTAATTAGAAATTCAAAGGACGAGAAAGACACTACTTGGGCTAGGTGTGACGTAGTCAGCCTAGTGGGGACTGACACACAAAAACCATGTCCTGAACCAAGTGGGTATAAGATGGTGAAGGGAATGAGGCACGATTCATTAGAGCTGCTGAAGGGTTTCAGAATTACTTCTGAGGTCAACCGTTGATCTTTCGATTAATTGGGGGTCATGATGTACTACTAGGTGCCACTCATGATCGTTCTATAATTAGTTGATTATAGACGGTCAACATAAATCGAAAGCTTATTTAGTCACATGCACTACGAGTAATCCGAGAGATTTAAAACGAGTTGAAAATTGGATTTTCCGATCAAGAGAAATAAGACGAATCTGAGTTAATCAGAGGCGCAAAAGGAAGCTTAAAATGACTAAGTCTTTTGAAGCCTTATTGGGTGAATTAATTGAGTTTAATTTGCGATGGTTCGGCTCGGTTTGGCCGGCCAAAAGAATGGGGAGAAACCAATTTATTTGGTTTAATTAATAAAATAAATCTAGCGCGATTTGTTTTATAAATTATGGAGAAATAAATTTGTATAAAGAAATTTATATAAAGAAATTTGTAGAAATTTATTCTTTTTATGGAAATTAAAATGATCCATGGAATGATTTATTTTAATTTTATAAAATCAATTATGAATTGATTTTTTCCATAATAAAGAAGATTTATAAATTTCTTATAAAATTTATTCCATAATTAAAGGAGAGAAGTATTTGTTTTATTATAAAGTTAGTTATAATAAAACTAGGCATAACGAAATTATTCATAAGAAAGATTATAAGATAAATTTCTTATGAAAATTAATTCCGTTAATTCCGTTAAGAGGAGACTTGGCAAGGGAGAAGCAACTATATAAGGAACCAAAGACAAGCCTTGAATTCCTAATCAATTAATCAAGAGATTAGTTGCTCTCTCTCTCTCTCTACACGCCTCTCTCCTCCCCTAGGGCCGGCGCCCCTCTCTCTCTAGGGCCGGCTCTCTCTCCTCCCCTAGGGCTGGCGCAACTCCCAAGGTGGGCGTGAGCTTCATCCACCAAGACGACCTCGGAGAAGAAGAAGCGGATCGCATCTCCTTCCTTCTCGGAATTTAGATTCCGTCTCTTGGTGGTTAGTTTCCTTTCTTCTCTCTTGATCTTCTAGTTGTGCCTTTAGAGAATCTAGTAGTTCTCGTCGGCACAAAACTCGTGACTTTGCGAAGTCATCCCGAAGAGAACTCGGCGGGGACGCGAATAGAGGCGGAGCTTCCAAGGGACGTTACGGTTGGATCTCGTCCCTTACTTTGAGTTACACGAGGTACTAAGTAAATTAGTTTACTTTTCTGCAAAGTTTTAATTTATGATCATGTCCACACATCATAAGGTTACATGCTAGATACGTGGTTAAAATAATTTAAGAAATTATTTTATGCTAATTCTTCCGCTGCACGTAAAAATTTAAAATTTTACGAACCCGTATCCTTGTCAACATGCACCCGGTCCCAACAACCATCACACGTTTCCTGGAGCTGCGACCTCTAGCAGCACTCCACCAGGGGATGTTATATACATTGATGATTCATCAGACGACGCCCTGACAAGCCCAAACTATGTGTCACGAATGTGGGCCTCAAATTTTAAATGTGAATGAATGCTGGAAACCCTTTTTACAATCAAAAACTGAAAATGTAATATAGGGGCCACAGGTCGTATTTTTCTCGGGGCTAGTTGAAGGTTTGTTTGAATCGCGCTTGTATTTAGGTGTCGTCAAGAGTTTTGGGTTTCACATGAAATCTGGGTTTTGTTTTCAATTCGGAAATGAAATGGCAATGAAAAGAAGTAAAGTCAACTAGACAACCTTAAACTAGGTATGGATTGGCTCTAATTCAGAGAATTGCTTCTAAAGTTAATAAACTGATACTTTCAGAGATAAAACTGACCACTTCAATAACAACTCAAATAAGGAATGAATTCAAAAATGACATGAATGTAGAAGTGAAACAGCTATTCATATGCAGAAGTTCAGGTTCGAAGGTAAAACTTGATACCAAACTGAATGTAAATCAGATAGAACCGGCTGCACAATTGCAAATTAAAACTCAGAGACAAATTCAGTAACTTATGTGCTCTGATGCACACTGCAGGTCCACAACCAATACTCAAGAGAAAGAAGGCTGATGCACAGTTAAGGAATGGTAAACATTCAGTTTGAGCCAATCCTTGATGCAAGAACCAGAATTATGCTGATGAGTTTCAAACTGAATGCTGAAAATAAACAGGGATAAACTGAACTCGAATCACTACTTTGAAGCCAACAAATTAAAGGACAACTTCAGCAACAATTGACTGCAAAAACGAATGACAGTAAAGCAACAACTCAAAACCAAACTGATCAAACACACAAGTTTATTGCAGAAAGTAAATGGATGAAAACAGATTCATGGAGCAAAGATGCAGCAGTGGAGGGACTGAGTGTGAAGCTACTGCAGAAATGCAACAACCGAAGTAGGAACTAATAGATCAAGTTGAATATGATGCAATCGTTCACTAACTACAACTGTTCTGATAAATTGAAATCAAGGATTCATACACAAGTTGAGGAATTCAGAATTGATTCAAAATTGCAGAAATAACTTGCAGTTTTTGCAGAATTTCAGAAATCTATATTCAGAGTTGATGCGCAGATAAACAGGAATAAAATGCAGGGTTTCAGATGTCTCAAATTGGATGCAAAATCAACAAATGCAAGCTGCAGCAAATTTGCAGAAATAGAAGTGCAGAGACAAGAAAACTGACATGAATGCAGTGATGAAAAATGCAATGCTTGAACAATCGAACACAAGGCTGCACTTACAGATTTGAGGACTAAAGCTACAATTGCAACTTAACTTAAGTCACTAATCAAGAGTGCAGGAAAACTGAAGAAAACCTAATCACTTGATACGAATTCAGAAACTGCAGCTAAAGTAAACTGCAGAATTGAATCTGGCACGCTGCTATGGAGTTGGCACGGAAGACATTAAACTGAAATAAACTGAGATTAAACTCAATTATCCACTAAACAAGTTCACTAGCTAACTACTTGCAAATTGAAATCCTAATTAGAGCTAAAACAATTCAGAAATCGAAACTAAGTTGCTGATATGAAAAACAGGACAGAATTGACAGAATTCGAAATTACAGCTAATTGCAATGAAATTTAACTAAACAAAGCCTCAATCTCTCATCTCAGCTTCGAATCCTTGCTGTCACTCAAGGATGAGCCTCAAATTGAGAAAGAAACGGTCCATACAAGTAAATTACAGCAACTAATTCAGAAATTTCAGAAATGAAGTGGCAGTAATAAAATTACAGCTAAAACAAAGAAAATTGACTAAGAAATCTAAACCCCAATCACTCCATTAGCTCAAAGTCTCCTTGTTCGTCACGCAAGGGCTGGCTTCGAACCCCTAGGCTCAGCAATTCACTGAGGAACTGAATCGAGTGGCTGCATTTAGCTCAAAACTGTTCAAGGAGGAAAACCCATTCGAATTCTTCAATTTGGCCTTGTCTGATTGAAATGAAGGTGCGGGAATGTTCCAAGCTTGTCCGAGAACCCCTCCAGATGGCTTGGATTGATGTAATTCTTGACAAAACCGAAATCGAAGGTATCAAATACAAAACTGCCGAAACCCTCAAGCAGCCCTGTTCTTGCCCAATTCCAAGCTAAAACTCCACCGATTACTCTCCCCAGTGACCTCGACTTGATCTAGATGAATAGATGAGGTGGTCGCGCCCCTTGAATGGAAGAAATCTAGCTAAGAACAGTGAAGAACAAAACGAAGAAGGAGCTGCGGCGGAGACGCGACGAGGAGAAGCTGGGCTGCGTTTTTCCTTAAATAATAACCAATGGACGGCTGTGATTGATCGGATGAAATCCAACGGTAGATCTTGGTCTGATTTGAGCCAAACTTTTATGATGATGATCTGGGGTTAGGATCTGCCTTGTGGTAGCTCGGATCCTCCAGATATGCAACGGATGGTCCAGATCAACTCTATCTGTGAATGGACGCTCTAGAGCCCTCCTTGCTTGATCCAACGGTTGATTGAGCTCTGATTGGGATGAAACCTTCAGATCTTGATCATAGAGCTTGATCAACCCTAACCCTAGCTCGGATTGCTTCAGATCGTCCCGGATGGCTCAGATCTAGCCGCTCTTGAATCGGACGGCCCGGATTAATCGTAGGCTTGATAATTCGATCCGGTTCACATCCGACTCAGGTTTGACCCAGTATGCCCTAGGTCTAGGATCCTTTCATGCCTACAAAAATATATCAGAAAATTAGTGGCCAAATAATCCAAAAATTGTGTAATTTTGCAATTAAGTCCAAAATAAGATAAAGTTCCAAAACCTAGGGTAAAATCATAATTAAGCAATAAAAACATGGGATCAAACATGGATTTTAGCAATTAAAATAATCAATAAAATGGTGCTTATCAACTCCCCCACACTTAACCTTGAGCGTCTCGCGAAACAACTAAATAGTATCCCTTAGATTTTCTTAAGCATAATTAGAAGCAAATGAAAAGAAATTACTAAGGTTGTCAATTCTCATAAATCCAAGCTCTATGGATACTATCTTGTCCTTAAATCAACAACTTAGCCTTTTCATCCATCATGAGTCATTGAGATGAATTTAAATCACTAGCCTTTCAAGGAAAATTTGGTGGCTCTCTCCTTAAATTCTAAACTTGATGATGGAAGTGGAGCTCACTCAACACACATGCNGATTAATGGTAGATTGAATTAATCCAAGTCATGGTCGATTTTAATTATTATAAGCCATTGATGCCCCAGACACTATGTGTGGCAGAAGGATGTCAAGTTGTTACTCAAGCACCCACGATATAATTACCAGTTATGATGCATTTTGCAGAAATATTTCTTTCAAACAAGACGAAAAATCACTGGATGTTGTTCTTCTGAACTGTTCCCAGCAAGCATTTCCAAATTAATCCTAGTGACTAATGAGAAATTTTCGTGAAACCAAACCGGTCACCCCGGGTTCGACTGAATAGTGTTACAAAAATGACTTAAAAAACACACACAACAATTTACTAGGTTCTTCTTGGGCCAGGCTAAATATAAAGCATGACTTAAAAAAACACAACATTTTACTAGGTTCTTCTTGGGCCAGGCTAAATATAAAGAATGACTTTAAAAAAAACACACAACATTTTACTAGGTTCTTCTTGGGCTAGGCTAAATATAAAGCATTGCCTAATTAGATCCAAAAGTCTTCCATTGCCAGGACTTGAACCCAAGTCTCAGGTGAGAAACAAGTATCCTAACCAAGTAGACTACAATAGAATAGTTGATTAGAAGGATGCATAAATTAATCCAAGTCATGATCGATATTAACTATTATAAAGCCCATTGATGCCCCTGAGGCCATGGTATATAGCAGAAGGATACCAAGTTGTCACCCATGCACTTGTGGTTCCATCCCTAGTTACGAAATATTTTGTAGAAATTTTTCCACCAAATGAGACACTCAACCATGGATGTTGGGCTTCAGGACCACCTACTGTAAGCGCTTCCCGATTTACCTTGGCTGCAGATGGGAAACTTCCATGGAACCAGGTGATCAACTCTGGATTGATTGAATAGTATTATAAAAATAACTTTAAAAAAACACAGCATTTCGCAAGACCCTTCTTGGGCTAGATAAGCTAAATAAAACACGCCCCAATTAGACCCGAAAATCTTTCGTTACCGAGACTTGAACCCGGGAGTCACTGATGCTCCGAGGCTATGGTATAGCGGAAGGATGTCAAGTTGTCATTCAGGTGCCCACAGTCCAATTCCCAGTTACGACGTATTTTGTAGAAATTTTTCCTACAAATGAGATGAGAAATCATGGGATGTTATGCTTCTGAACTGCCCGCAGTGAGCGCTTCCCGATTTACCCTAATGACTAATGAAAAACTTTCGAGGAACCAAACTAGTCGCCCCGGGTTCGACTGAATAGTGTTACAAAAACGACTTTAAAAATACACAATATTTTACTAGGTTTTTCTTGGGCCAGGCTAAATATAAGCATGACTTAAAAAAACACACAACATTTTACTAGGTTCTTCTTTGGCCAGGCTAAATATAAAGCATTGCCTATTTAGATCCAAAAAATCATCTATTGCGGGGACTTGAACCCAAGTCATAGGTGAGAAACGATTATCCTAACTAACTAGACTACAATGGAATAGTTAATTAGAAGTATGGATGAATTAATCCAAGTCATGGTCGATATTAACTATTATAAGCCATTGATGCCCCGAGGCCATGGTGCAGCAGAAGGATACCAAATTGTCACCCATACACCTGCGGTTCAATCCCTAATTATGACACATTTTATAGAAATTTTTCCTCCAAATAAGACGTGCAACCACGGGATGTTGAGATTCAGGACCACTTGTTGTAAATGCTTCCCGATTTACCCTTGTTGTTGATGGGAAACTTCCATGGAACCAGGCTGATCGCCCTAGGTTCGATTGAATAGTATTATAAAAATGACTTTAAGAAAAACAGAGCATTTTTCTAGGTCCTTCTTGGGCTAGATAAGCTAAATAAAGGACAACCCAATTAGACCCAAAAATCTTTTGTTACCGAGACTTGAACCCGAGAGTCATTGATGCCTCTGAGGCTATGGTATAGCGGAAAGATATAAAGTTGTCACTCAGGCACCCACAGTTCAATCTCTAGTAACGACGCATTTTGTAGAAATTTTTCCTCAAATTGGGGCGTACAACCACGGGATGTTGGGCTTCTGAACTGTTCCCTATGAGTGCTTTCCGATTTATCCTGGCAACCAATGAGAAACTTCCGTGGGATCGATCAATCAACCATATTCAACTAAATAGTACTACAAAAATGACTGTAAAAAAACACACACCATTTCGTTATGTTTTTGGACCGAATATGTTAAATAAAGTGTGACCCAATTAGACCTAAAAAGCTTTCATTGCCAAGACTTGAACCCGAGTCTCTCGTGTCAGAGTTGAGTATCCTAACCAACTAGACTACAATAAAATAGTTCATTAATTGCATAAATTGATTAATCTAAGTCATGGTCAATATTACCTATTATAAGTCATTAATTCCCCAGACACTATGCACAGTGGATGGATGTCATGTTGTCACCTAGCACCCGCGGTCCAATTCCCAGTTACGCCGCACTAAGCAAAAAACTTTCTTCCAAATGAGACGCGCAAGCACGGGATGTTGTGCTTCTGGACCACCTGCAATGAGTGCTTCCCTATTTACCCTAGCAACCGATGGGAAACTTCCATGGAACTTGACCAATCGCCCCGGGTTCAACTGAATAGTGTTATAAAAAATGACTTTAAAAAATCACACAAGTTTTTTACTAGGTTCTTCTTAGGCTATATAGGCTAAATATAAAGCACTACCTAATTAGATCCCAAAATCTTCCATTGTCGGGACTTAAACCCAAGTCTCTCAGGTGAGAGTCGAGTATGCTAACCAACTAGACTACAATGGAATAGTTGATTAAAAGGATGCATGAATAAATCCAAGTCATAGCCGATATTAACTATTATAATTCATTGATTCCCCCAAGGTCATGGTGTAGTGGAAGGATGTCAAGTTGGGAAGGATGTCAACTAGACTACAAAAATTACTTTAAAAAACTACATAGCATTTTGCTAGGTTCTTTTTGGGTCGGATATGCTAAAGCACGACCCAATTAGTCCCAAAAAAAACATCCGTTGCCGAGACTTGAATCCAAGTCTCTCAGGTGAGAATCGAGAGTATCCTAACCAACTATACTACAATGGAATAGTTGATTAAATGGATGAATGAGTTAAACCAAGACATGGTCGATGAAGGATGTTAACTTGTCACCCACGGATTTTTCCCCAATTACGATGCATTTTACAGAAATTTTTCCACCAAATGAGACGTGCAACCACAAGATACTGGGTTCCTAAAATTTTCATCATGAGTGCTTCCCGATTTACCATAGCGATGGATGAGAAACTACCATGGGGTCGATCGGTCACTCAAATTCGACTGAATAGTATTACAAAAATGACTTTAAAAAACACACCATTTTGTTAGGTTTTTGGACCGAATAGGTTAAATAAAGCGCAGAACAATTAGACCCAAAAATCTTCCATTGTAAGGACTCTCGGGTGAGAGCCGAGTATCTTAATAACTAGACTACAACTGAATAGTTGATTAAATAGATGAATGAATTAATCCAAATCATTGTCGATATTAACTATTATAGGTCATTGATGCCCCAAACTGTAACGGCCCAAATTTTCCGCTCTAGCGTGGTAATAATGGAACATGTGGACAAGAATAATATTATGAATTTAGGGGGAAAAGTTGTGAATAAAGAAATGTTAGGCATTATCTTGACACGTAGTGGATGTGTGATAATTATGCTTAGGTATTATATTTAATGTTATGCTTAAGTATCCTACACATGTATGAATGAATAATGATATGCATATGCATGTGTAGGAATTAAATAAGTAACATTCTCTAGGTGGGCTTTGGTTATGCGGGCTTGGAAAAAAAAATAAAAGGAAGAGAAAGCAAAAAGAAGATGAGGTGCCAAGGATTGAACCTTGGACCTCAAAGAAAAGTCAAGCCTTAAGAATGCATATATAACCAATTCACCCAGCAGGGGAGTGTGATTAGAAAGAGATGGGAAATCGTAGATGAATAGAAGATAAGTGAAGAGACACATGAAAATGAAGAGGCACCATTGAAAGGGGTGGTTACCTTTTCACTCCCTATAAAAGAGCATGGAAAGGGAAAAATGCTTAAGGCATTTTCGGCCAAGAAAACTCCCATTTCTCTTCCACCAGACCTTTCCTCTTCCTCCTCTCCCTCACCGAGATTCTAGAGCCCCCTTGCTGCCCCCAAACCAAGCCTCACCACTCTAAGGAAACCGGGAAAAGAAGAAGGGAGGAACAAGAGGAAACACCAAGTTTAAGAGCCCCTTTTCTTCTCCAAAGTTTAGGACATCTTTTGGGATTTTAGCGCAAGTGGTAAGACTCCCTCACCTACAACATAATGGCTTATTATGTGTATTTATGATCCCCTACAATTGCTTGTGATGTGGTGTGAAAAAAAAATGAAAGGAAAGACCATGAGGAACTTTCGCCAAGGAAGTTTTCTCACCTTTTGTTATGTTTAAATTTAGATAATGATTCTACATGTTTGTTGCTACTTTATCATAGTAGATGAGTGATGAATGAATGATGTTCGAACACCCTTCATGATGTAGAGGGTCAAATACCTCTCGGCCAAGGGGTGGAAGTAAGTTGTTGCATGTGCATGAAGTAGGGTTTTGTTCTTGCATGTATTCCCTAGCTTATGTAATGTTTTTGGCCAAGAAATTTGGTAGAATCTATGCTAAATGACCTCTGTAATATTCGGCTAAAGGGCCTTAATTTAGGCCTTAAAACAGATTTATAAACCCTCATGAGGTTATAGATGCTTCAAGTGATATACATGTGATGTATGTGTTTGTTTCATGTTGTACCTTTCGGGTAGCCCCTGATCTAGGCCTTTCGAACCTAAATTCATGTTTATTTTTAGGTTGTGATGCTTAGAAAAATGTTACATGTACCCTCATGCCATGTTAACCTAAGTAGAGTTACAAGCATGCACCTAAACTAAGGTTTAGTGAAGATTTGGATTACTCTTGTACTTGTACATGACTCCTTATGTAAAGTATGCTTTTATTTCCATGATTATATGACTTTTATGCTATGTTTACCTAGCTGTGAGTTTCGGCCAACTACTAGAATGAGGGTTAAAAATAGGATCAATTACAAATCATGTACCTAAACTAATGTGTAATGAAGTCTAGACTACCCTTGTACTTGTAAATGATCTCGTATGCAATATATGCCTTTATTTCAATGTTGTGTGAATTTTATGCTATGAAACCTCTCCTATAATGTTTTGGCCAGCATGTGTTAAGGTAGGAGAGGAAAGCTAAAACTAATGTATTGCCTTGACTAAGACAAGTATGTATATGAATGATGTGTTGGTAAGACTAGCATGATGTTTGCTTCACTTATATGTGTTTAAAGAAAAGTCTTATAATGTCATGCTATTTATGTTAATGATTATGCCAGGAAAAGTATGTCTATACTTATGAATGATTGAATGTCCATAGTACATTCTTTATGAAAGAAAGAAAGAAAAGGAAAGAATGCATGTATGTATTTTACTTTAAAGAATGGCTTATACCGGGTCTTGAAAAAGATCCACGGTTCTGGACTACCGAAGCTGTCCCTAGGCTGAAAGATAGTAAGCCTATAATGTAGACCCCTGTAGGTCAGGATTAGCTACCTCGCATCCTACATAGGGGTATGCGCGCAAAAGAAAGAATGGGTACAAGCCGGGGACCCCAAGAAAGATGATGTATGCTTATGTTGAAGTATTACTTATTATGTTTTCTAAAAAGCATCCTAATTGTCTATGCAATGTATATGTCCTATGTTTATATGCCTTCATATGTTTATGTATTTTTATGCTATGCATAAGATGTTATATGTCTCTCAAATGCATGTGACGTATGGATTTAGTGAGTAGGAAAGAGCTTACTAAGTTTCATACTTATAGTTGTTTGCTTATGTTGCAGATCAACATAGAAATTACTAAAGAAAGGGATGCTGCAGGAAGGGCTAGTGTGTGTGGTGGTGACTTGGCTGATCGATCCATTTTTGTGCCATTTATAGACTTAGCACTTACTTTTATAAGAAAGCATGTGTTATACCTTATACTTGTTACTAGTTATCTCTATTGAAGTTTATTTAAGACATGGATGTTACTAGATGTTACATGATTAATATTTACACTCATTCTCCTTTGCATATGATTATATTTATGTTTTATTTCCGCTGTAATGTTTTTGAATCATATGCTATACTATAAGTTAAATTAAGTAGGAGTAGTAGGAAAAAGATAACGCGCCGCCTTAACGGTAAGGGGCAGGCGTTACAGTATGGTATCAGAGTAGTTTGCCAACTCACTACACACACATCAAGCCTGCATCTTGCCACTTCCAAGTAAGATCTTACCTTACATAATTTAAGTATGCTGTTTATGTTTACTTATGATAGGAATGTTCCTAGACTAACCATACAAGTAGATGTGATACCCTATATGGTTCTAGAACGATAAAGAATGTTTATGACTAAGTATGCAAATACAAAATTATGGAACCATGTTTTTACCTGGGAATGGAAACCTAGGGTAGTACCTTACCGTACCTTATAATTAAAAAGATACAAATGCATGTATATACATGAAAATGATGAAAATGATAAAATGATCTTATACTATCTTATTGTTGTAAAATGTTTAAACAGCAGAGCAAGAAGACTACGTAAATTTAAAATGTAAGAACATCTAGAAAGAGATATTAGTAGAATGAAAATATTTTTCTTGTACGTGATATACATAAGTGATAGATAATAAGAGAAAATGACAGTAACCTTATACTAGCCTATGTGTTATTTCGTGAAGATAGCATGGCTAGAAGAAGTACCAGAACAAACGAAACTGCACCCCAGCCTGACCTAACGCACATAGTCGCAGAACTTCAGCGTCAGATAGCCGAACAACAGCAGACCATCGACACCCTGATGACTCAACAGGGAAATGCTACCACTCCACCACCAAACCAGACTGTGATATCTGTAGCACCCCCGACAGGCCTTGCCACCGGAATGCGACCAGAAGCCTATTTAATCCAGTGGCAGAGGCTGAAGCCGGAATCCTTCTCGGGTGCTTGCGAGCCATGGGATGCACAGGCCTGGTTTAAGACCATGGAGAGTACTATGGAGCTGCTAGATTGGCCGGAGCATGAGAAGATAAAATGTGCGTCGTTCTGCCTCTCTGGCGATGCCAGAATGTGGTGGGAGAGGGTCAAGGCTAAGAGACCCGTGAACCGGATGAAGTGGACAGACTTTGAGACGAATTCTTCGAGGATTTCTTCCACATGCGGGTCACCAACAAACATTATGATGAATTCACGGAATTCTGACAAGGTGACCTATCCGTCAGCGAAGCCGTCAAGAGGTTCAACCGACTGGCTCGCCTATGTCCTGAGTTGGTTAGCACGGAGAAAGAAAAGGTCCGCCTTATGCTGAAGATGTTACGACCGGAGATAGCTCTGAACGTGGCTGGCGGAGTTAACAGACCACAGATCGCTGAGGAGCTGTTCAGCAGTGCTTTGATCACCGAGCACTATCTGAAGAAGTTACCTGGGAACAAGAGGAAAGCTTAGTCCGCGATATGTGGGACCGTATAAGATCCTGAACAGAGTGGGCAAAGTGGCTTACGAGCTCGAGCTACTGACAGGCCCAAACTATGTGTCACGAATGTGGGCCTCAAATTTAGATGTATATGAATGAATAACTGGAAACCCTTTTTACAATCAAAAACTGAAAATGTAGTAAAGGGGCCACAGGTCGTATTTTTCTCGGGGACTAGTTGAAGGTTTGTTTGATTCGCGCTTGTATTTAGGTGTCGTTTGTGTTTTTGGGTTTCAAACAAGTAATTGGGTTTTGATTTATAATTCAGAAATGAAATCGCAATGGAAAATCAAAGAACCTTAAATTAATGCACTAAACAAGAATTTGGCACTTAAGAACTCAACCTAATGGAAACTTACTCAAGCACTTACAAAATTTTCTTAGAAACTAATTTCTGTTTTCCACAAACCAAAAGAAATGCTAAGCAATGAAGCAAAGGCAGTGATGGAGTTTTCGGAAATAAACTAGCTTGATACAATGAAAAGCATGCAAAATTAAGAACTTGAACAAGTACCAACTTCAATTCAATTTTAGCTACAAGTTTTGGTAGCCAACAAATGCAAACTAAGTTCGGAAATGGATGAATTCAGTACCAATTGATTTCAGACAATATAGCACACTAAAAATGCCCTATAACTTGATGCCAATCACTGCCTAAACTGAACTCGATACCAAGTGCCGAATTTCAGCAACTTGGCACGCAAGAGAAAGAGAATTGCTTCACAAATTCTGCTGCCTTTGCAGAAAATTTCCAACTTAGAATTCAGAGTTGAAGCTGGTCAATTTAGCTTAGGAAGCAAGGCAATTAGTGAATAAATTTGCAAGAATTGAAGGAATGAATTTAGCTTCCAAGTGCAGCTCCATATCAGGCATGTTAAGGCAAACAATGTGCAGAATTTCATGTTCAATTCAGATGCAGGGCAAACAATCAAGGTAAGCTGAAAGTAATTGCTCAAATTAACGCTTAAATGAGATTTATAAGAGCTAACGTTCCATTGGTGTAGCTTCAGAAATAATGAACCGAAAAAATTCAAACAACAAGTCTGAAACTGTCAAATGCAGTGATGGATTTAGAATCTCAGAAACTGAAATTCAGAACAAGGAATGAGCAGAACAAACACTAAAATGCAAGAAACAAAAGCAGAGATGTAACTACAACTCAATTGCAGCTACAAAAGGAACAGATTGACATCAAACTCATCAACCTCAGTTGCAGAAAAGAAGAAGAAAACCAAACTGAAATTGGCTGAATTCTACACTGATACGCGGGCTGAAATTACAGAAATGCTAAGCTAAACAAAAAGAATTCAGAAACAAATTAAGAAATGAAACAAAATTAGATCAACTAAATCCACACACTACTGTGGTCTCTAATTCAAGGCATCAAACTAAACATAACTGAGTCGGAAAGAACTGCAAAAATCAGAAATATGAAATGGCACGCAGAAACAGTTTGAAACGGGACTGATACGCAAGTAATAAAATAGAAACAAACTGAAGTAAAAAGCAATTGTCAACTAAACAAGCTACCTACTGATTAACTTGCAAGATTGAAACCTAATTTGAGCTAGAACACTTAAGAAAACCAAACTTAACCAATCTGAAACGAAAAGAAATGAAATTACAGCAGTATTGAAATTTCAGCTACTTTAACAGAAATTAGCTAAAGAAATCTACTCCTCAACCCCTCCTCAGCTCAAGAACTTCTTGGTCGTCAATCAAGAGCCGGCTTCGAACCCCTAGGCACAGCAAATCAGTGGAAATCTATTTCTGAAGTTGATTCTGCTTCAAATCTGTGCTTGCTGGAAATCACAGTCCGATTCACTCCATCTCATTTGGTGGAGCTGCGATGATGAATTGGGAAGCTTCTAAGCTCATTTGAGAACCCCTACAAATGGCTAGGAAGCTTTGAAATGGACTGTGGAAGAGAAGACAGTGGTCGAACTGAGGAAATGCCGAAACCCTCAAGCAAGCCCTGTTCCGGCGCAAATAGAGCTGAATTTTTCAAGGAATCGATCCCCAAAGACTCAATTCTTGATCCAAGGCCGAGATTGAGTGGACGCGCCTCCTTTGATGAAGAACTACGGAATAAAATTCTAAGAACATGCGAAGAAGACGAAGAACGGCGGAGACGCGACAAGGCTGGGCTGCGGCGATTTTTTTATTAAATAGTTATCAACGGATGGCCCAGATTGATCGGAGGAGATCCAACGGTAGATCTTGGTCTGATTTGAGCCAAACTTTTATGATGATGATCTGGGGTCAGGATCTGCCTTGTGGTAGCTCGGATCCTCCAGATATGCAACGGATGGTCCAGATCAACTCTATCTGTGAATGGATGCTCTAGAGCCCTCCTTGCTTGATCCAACGGTTGATTGAGCTCTGATTGGAATGAAACCTTCAGATCTTGATCATAGAGCTTGATCAACCCTAACCCTAGCTCGGATTGCTTCAGATCGTCCCGGATGGCTCAGATCTAGCCGCTCTTGAATCGGACGGCTCGGATTAATTGTAAGCTTGATAATTCGATCCGGTTCTCATCCGACTCAAGTTTGACCCAGTATGCCCTAGGTCTAGGATCCTTTCATGCCTACAAAAATATATCAGAAAATTAGTGGCCAAATAATCCAAAAAATGTGTAAATTTGCAATTAAGTCCAAAATAAGAGGAAATCCTAAAACCTAGGGTAAAATCACAATTAAGCAATAAAAACATAGGTCAAACATGGATTTTAACAATTAAAATAATCAATAAAATGGTGCTTATCAACTCCCCCACACTTAACCTTGAGCGTCTCGCGAAACTATTAAATATGTATCCCTTAGATTTTACTTAAGCATAATTAGAAACAAATGAAAAGAAATTACCTAGGGTTGTCAATTCTCAAAAATCTAAGCTCTATGGATTAGTATCTTGTCCTTAAATCAACAACTTAGCCTTTTCATCTATCATGAGTCATTGAGATGAATTCAACTCTCTAGCCTTTCAAGGAAAATTTTGGTGGCTCCCTCCTTAAGTTCTAAGTTGATGATGGAAGTGGAGCTCACTCAAACACACATGCTTCTTGCACTACCATAGGCTTGCTTATTATCTACTCTCCACCATTATTCATGACTAGGATTCACATCTACAAAAACAAGTGAAAACATGGAAAATGATAAAGAGTGAAATAAAAGTCAAGAAAATGGAAAAATGGGTAAAGTGGAAGACTTGAGTGCTTGTGGATATTTTTGATGCTCTTTGCCCCATTTGTCAGTCCACATAAGGATATCAAAAGTGTGGTGGAGTAAACTTTTGCCTTGCCCTTCAAAAATTTGATGAAAAGATCTCTTTAGTCCCTTTGTGCCAATTGTCTACCTTACGTGCCACTTGTGCTTCTTTCTCTTCTCTTTACTGATTTTTTTTTCTCTTCTTTTATCCCCTAGCAAGGTCAGAAATGAACTGAAATAAAGCTTTTGATTCGGATGGGAGAAACTTCAATGATCTCATGGAGCCAAATTTCAACTTTGTGTCACTTTGTTTCTCTTTTTTTTTCTTCTTCTTCTTTTTTCTGTTTTGACCAGCAGTAGTTGCTCTCAATACTTTGTAACACATTTGTGTGCTTCATTTCTTAATTCACAGCCCTTGAAAAATCGAAATCAGCCAAAAGTTTACACAATTTCTGCACAAGCTGCTTATATGGAAAACCACCAATCTGAAATTTTTTTTTCTACTGCTTTCTCAGCTTGCTGCTTTCCGAACCTTTGAGATTATTGCTGAATTCACTGCCCTGCAGCTTCGTTCTGTGTTTTACAACCTTGAAAAATCGAATTTCAGCTTAAACTTGACACAAATCTGTTTGAATGCAAACATTCCATTCTGATTTTTCTGCTTCAGCTGTTTTCTGTTTCTCTCTTTTTTTTTTTAGTCAATTGCTGAATGCATTCCTGGTCTCAATCTGCTCAGTTGGATACTTGCTGACCAGGAACTAGCTCAATTCACACTGCCGTGAGCTTCCAAGGAGTTTCCATTTCCTGTTTTTGCCTCTGCCTTCATATGTTTCTGCATTAGTTAGTTTCTGATTTTTTTTTTCCTTTTTCACAGCAGTCAATTGATTTCAGAACTGGCACTCTCTGATCATGTGTAAGATTCATAAACAATGAACTCTACTTGAAGCTTTGGCACAGTTTCCTCACTTGGCACAGATTTTTTTTTCTTGTTATTGCACAGATTTTTTTTCTTGAATCTGATTTGTTCCTTGCTGGCCTTCAGAATTTCTAATGGTTGGACCTTGCCATTTAATTCCTGTCAAGACAACCCAACTAAATCCGGCTTCACTTGGAAATTTTTTTTTCTCTTTTGGCCCAAGTTTTCTTCACTTGGTAGTCACTCCCCAACACTTAAATCTTTGTCCGTCTCGGGCAAAGTAGCATTAGAAACATTCCAAACAAACAAGTCCAAAGAAAAGTGATGGTAAGAGTAGGAAATAAGTAAAGAAAAATGGAATGAACATGATTTTTGTCAAAATTGCATTGGAAAGGTAAACAAAATGATTAGTCCCTATAGATGTGATCCAACCATTGAAATATGATTTTGAAAGAACCTAAGCAAGTTCTAGAATACAATAACATATGTGTATCACAACATAAGGCTAATCTCACTAGGTAAAAATAATCCATCTCAAATCCTCAATTAAGAATCTAAAGCAAAATCGTACTCAAGCATCCAAGATTTCATCCATGATCTCAAACCCTAAGTTTTAACAACCAAATTTAATTTATTTTCAAAAGACTCTAACATGACATGAAGATAACCTAAAGGGATACATTTATTTCCACTCATGTAAGAAACAAACTTCTAAGAGAACTAACATGCATTTATTGACAAGGACTCAATTTAAAAGAAAATTCTACTTCTAGAAAGCATGAAAATGAAAAATGCAATAAAAGAAAATACAAGAAAGAAAAATCTCCCCTTAATTCTGGTGGACGGAGCCTATCAAGCAGTAGCCTCCATCGTGGTAGTGGAGGTGTCTGGGTGGCTGGGAGAAGTAGGACTCCCCCACACTTGAACTTCACAAAAAATTGCTCTGGTGGCCTAAGGCGATTCAGGTTCAATAGCCATTGAAGGAATGGAGTGCTTCGAATTAGAGTAAAATCATCTCCTCCTTCTTTCTGCCTTTTAGAAGTCCTTCCAGGAGGCTGGAGTCTGTTCAGTTGGAGCACCCACTCCTGAAGTCTTCTGGACCCTGCAAAACAATGTAATACCTCTCTCAAGCGTGCAGGGTCAGAAAGAAATAAAATAATATCAGTCTCTGCATAAAATGAATCCAAAGCTGCATCATATCCAATTATATCAATTTGTGGTGCCTCAATGAAATTTTCAAAATCATTTCCTACAAAATTTGCATCTAGATACTCATCACAAATAAAGAAATCAATTTCTGGCACATCAATAGAAATTTCGCAATTATTTTCCATCCAGGGTGTATCAAGCAATGTGTCACAGCCAGTGAAATCAATCTCAGATATCTCCAAAAGTGTTTCACATTCAACCTCAGCATATGATATAGCAAGAGATTCATCAAAATAAATAACATCAATTTCAGGCACTTCTAAAAAATTTTCACTATCCATATCCACAAAAGATGTATCAAGTGATTCATCATAACAAACTACATCAATTATGGGTGCCTCTAAAATTATTTCGCTATCCATATCAAGAGATGTATCAAGTAATGCAGTACGATCAATGAAATCAATGTTTGGTACCTCTATTGGATTTTCACAAACACTTTCTACACAAGGTATATCAATAAATTCATCAGAATCAATTAAGTCAGCACTAGGTACCTCACTGCATTTTTCTGAAGAAAAAGAAGAAATACTTACCTGAGCGTGCTGGAGAATACCTGGAGGTTCTACAAGAGTAGATGTATCCACGGCCTCCTCCTGATCAAGTACATGCTCCCCTTCAGCCTCACTCTCTAGTGGACATTCAACTGGTGATCCTTGGGTGCTTACTTCCACCATGCAAGTCCCTACACTTTCTGGTTCATTCTCTAAATCTTGTGGTGGTCCCTGGGGCTTAGTGCAGTCCCCTACACCTGTGGAATCATCTCCTATGCATGCTTCTCCTGTAATATCTGCAACAACAGTATTAGAAAAATTAGGACCACAAATAACACTATCATCACAAATTAAAAGTCTAGAATGGTCATGTGGAGCTGAGAAATTTGGCAATGGATTTTGAATAGGAGTCTCCGGAGGAATGCATGCTGTAGGTGCCCAGATTTTAATGATTTCGTCTTCTTCTTCTTCTACCAAAATTCTAAGATCACTTGAAGAAGGATTTGGCCATGCACTAGGGTCACCTTGAACTGATATAAAATTAACTCCGGGGCTCTCAGAATTAAAAGCAACTTGAGAAGTTAATTGTCCTGATCTTTGGGCTTTTATCTGATTCAAATCACTAGCCACTTGTTCCATTTGCCTTCCGAGGTTTTGAAGCTCTTGTTGAAACATTTGTTGGAATTGAGACTGTGAGGGTGGATAAAATGGTTGATCAGGCTGATTAAACTGCTGAAAAGTTGTTTCACAAGTTGGTGGAGATGGCTGAAAATTGTAGCCCTGAAAATCTTGGATCTGAGGTTGAATTTGTGGTGGTGAAAACTGAAATTGCATGGGCTGGAAATTCTGATTAAGATGCTGAAATTCTTGCTGAAATGGTGGCTGGAATTGTTGACATGGTAGCTGAAATTGCTGAATTGGTTGATCAAAATTCTGAAATGGTGGCTGCCCATGCTGAAACTGTTGAAAATTTGGTTGACTTGGCTGCTGAAATTAGAAGGGCTGACTTGGCTGACAATTAGGCTGAAAAAACTGATTTGGTTGAACTTGATGGAAGGGTGGTTGCTGAAAATTCTGATTATCTAAACACCCTTGCTGAAACTGAAAGTTTGGTTGCTGAAAATTCAAATGGGGCTGCTGGAAATCAGAATATGGCTGCTGGAATTCAGAATATGGCTGCTGGAATTTCTGGAGAGGCTGAAATTGTGGCTGAGGTGGCTGAAATGTAGGCTGAATCGGCTTCTGGTAAGTGGATGACTGAGCTTTACGTTTTTGTTGGTAGTCCAACTCCTTTAACACATTTTTTAACCCCGCCAATGCATCTTTGAGCTCTGTATACTCCTCTGGTGAAAACATTTTGATCTTACAGCCCTGTCACACAACAAACAAGAAAAAAAAATGGCAGCAACCGTATACTAAAGATAAAGCAAAATAAAATAGAACCCAATGATATGTCCAAAGGCATACAAGCAAAAATCAAACAAAATCAACTAGTTGCTTCCCCGGCAATGGCGCCAAAAATTTGACAGGCCCAAACTATGTGTCACGAATGTGGGCCTCAAATTTAGATGTATATGAATGAATAACTGGAAACCCTTTTTACAATCAAAAACTGAAAATGTAGTAAAGGGGCCACAGGTCGTATTTTTCTCGGGGACTAGTTGAAGGTTTGTTTGATTCGCGCTTGTATTTAGGTGTCGTTTGTGTTTTTGGGTTTCAAACAAGTAATTGGGTTTTGATTTATAATTCAGAAATGAAATCGCAATGGAAAATCAAAGAACCTTAAATTAATGCACTAAACAAGAATTTGGCACTTAAGAACTCAACCTAATGGAAACTTACTCAAGCACTTACAAAATTTTCTTAGAAACTAATTTCTGTTTTCCACAAACCAAAAGAAATGCTAAGCAATGAAGCAAAGGCAGTGATGGAGTTTTCGGAAATAAACTAGCTTGATACAATGAAAAGCATGCAAAATTAAGAACTTGAACAAGTACCAACTTCAATTCAATTTTAGCTACAAGTTTTGGTAGCCAACAAATGCAAACTAAGTTCGGAAATGGATGAATTCAGTACCAATTGATTTCAGACAATATAGCACACTAAAAATGCCCTATAACTTGATGCCAATCACTACCTAAACTGAACTCGATACCAAGTGCCGAATTTCAGCAACTTGGCACACAAGAGAAAGAGAATTGCTTCACAAATTCTGCTGCCTTTGCAGAAAATTTCCAACTTAGAATTCAGAGTTGAAGCTGGTCAATTTAGCTTAGGAAGCAAGGCAATTAGTGAATAAATTTGCAAGAATTGAAGGAATGAATTTAGCTTCCAAGTGCAGCTCCATATCAGGCATGTTAAGGCAAACAATGTGCAGAATTTCATGTTCAATTCAGATGCAGGGCAAACAATCAAGGTAAGCTGAAAGTAATTGCTCAAATTAACGCTTAAATGAGATTTATAAGAGCTAACGTTCCATTGGTGTAGCTTCAGAAATAATGAACCGAAAAAATTCAAACAACAAGTCTGAAACTGTCAAATGCAGTGATGGATTTAGAATCTCAGAAACTGAAATTCAGAACAAGGAATGAGCAGAACAAACACTAAAATGCAAGAAACAAAAGCAGAGATGTAACTACAACTCAATTGCAGCTACAAAAGGAACAGATTGACATCAAACTCATCAACCTCAGTTGCAGAAAAGAAGAAGAAAACCAAACTGAAATTGGCTGAATTCTACACTGATACGCGGGCTGAAATTGCAGAAATGCTAAGCTAAACAAAAAGAATTCAGAAACAAATTAAGAAATGAAACAAAATTAGATCAACTAAATCCACACACTACTGTGGTCTCTAATTCAAGGCATCAAACTAAACATAACTGAGTCGGAAAGAACTGCAAAAATCAGAAATATGAAATGGCACGCAGAAACAGTTTGAAACGGGACTGATACGCAAGTAATAAAATAGAAACAAACTGAAGTAAAAAAGCAATTGTCAACTAAACAAGCTACCTACTGATTAACTTGCAAGATTGAAACCTAATTTGAGCTAGAACACTTAAGAAAACCAAACTTAACCAATCTGAAACGAAAAGAAATGAAATTACAGCAGTATTGAAATTTCAGCTACTTTAACAGAAATTAGCTAAAGAAATCTACTCCTCAACCCCTCCTCAGCTCAAGAACTTCTTGGTCGTCAATCAAGAGCCGGCTTCGAACCCCTAGGCACAGCAAATCAGTGGAAATCTATTTCTGAAGTTGATTCTGCTTCAAATCTGCGCTTGCTGGAAATCACAGTCCGATTCACTCCATCTCATTTGGTGGAGCTGCGATGATGAATTGGGAAGCTTCTAAGCTCATCTGAGAACCCCTACAAATGGCTAGGAAGCTTTGAAATGGACTGTGGAAGAGAAGACAGTGGTCGGACTGAGGAAATGCCGAAACCCTCAAGCAAGCCCTGTTCCGGCGCAAATAGAGCTGAATTTTTCAAGGAATCGATCCCCAAAGACTCAATTCTTGATCCAAGGCCGAGATTGAGTGGACGCGCCTCCTTTGATGAAGAACTACGGAAGAAAATTCTAAGAACATGCGAAGAAGACGAAGAACGGCGGAGACGCGACAAGGCTGGGCTGCGGCGATTTTTTTATTAAATAGTTATCAACGGACGGCCCAGATTGATCGGAGGAGATCCAACGGCAGATCTTGGTCTGATTTGAGCCAAACTTTTATGATGATGATCTGGGGTCAGGATCTGCCTTGTGGTAGCTCGGATCCTCCAGATATGCAACGGATGGTCCAGATCAACTCTATCTGTGAATGGACGCTCTAGAGCCCTCCTTGCTTGATCCAACGGTTGATTGAGCTCTGATTGGAATGAAACCTTCAGATCTTGATCATAGAGCTTGATCAACCCTAACCCTAGCTCGGATTGCTTCAGATCGTCCCGGATGGCTCAGATCTAGCCGCTCTTGAATCGGACGACCCGGATTAATTGTAAGCTTGATAATTCGATCCGGTTCTCATCCGACTCAAGTTTGACCCAGTATGCCCTAGGTCCAGGATCCTTTCATGCCTACAAAAATATATCAGAAAATTAGTGGCCAAATAATCAAAAAATGTGTAAATTTGCAATTAAGTCCAAAATAAGAGGAAATCCTAAAACCTAGGGTAAAATCACAATTAAGCAATAAAAACATAGGTCAAACATGAATTTTAACAATTAAAATAATCAATAAAATGGTGGTTATCAGCTACCTCAGGAGATGTCTGCTATCCACAACGTGTTCCATGTGTCGATGCTCAAAAAGTGCATTCCCAGTACGGACCGAGTGATTAAGCCGCACGTCGTACGGATCCAGGAGGACCTGAGTTGTGAAAGCAAACCCATACGGATCCTGGATCGAGATGTCAAGAGACTAAGGAACAAGGAAGTGCCCTTAGTCAAAGTCTTGCGGCAAAGTCAGCAATCTGAAGAAGTTACCTGGGAACGTGAGGATGATATGAAACGAAAACATCCCTGAAGGATCATATAAGGCGTGCAGAGGGGGGGTGAATGCACTTTTTCGAATCTTGGATCTCTATAGAATTGTTAGCGCAGCGGAAATAATATGCAAAGAAATCAAAAATAATGCTAACACTTATCGTTTACTTGGTATCCACCCAGATGGGTGACTAGTCCAAGGATCCACGCCGCGAGCACCACTTTTCACTATCAAAAAGTCTCCTTGAGGTGGAGAAACCTTTACAGCAATATCTTCCTCTTTACAGATGCAGAAATACGACAGAGGAAGCAAGAATCACTCTACACACGAGCAGCACTTCGACACTGTACGGAACCGTACCGTGCACGTACGAAAAGTGCTCCTTTTATAGGTGAACAGGACAGATTCGCAATCTTTCCAGCCCGCACCAATCGACTGCCCCTGGAGCAGTCGACTGGCCTAGCATTAATTGCTAGCCAACGGCTAGTTTCGGGGTATACCAGTTGACTGCCCAAATGCCAGTCGACTGGTCCGAGGCCGCAAACTTTCTGTGGGTTTTGGCAGTCGACTGCCCTCCCTCCCAGCTCAGCTCCAGCCACTCCGGACCTTCTCCTTCACGTGTGCCTTCAGGTCTGCTCCCTTGGCTCGCCCCTTGAAGTCCTCTTCCTCTGGCTATCATCCCTCGGATGCGTACACAAGCCTTCCCTTGGCTTGCCTCCATGCCACCCTTCACGTGTGCCCTTGAAGTCCACTTCCTGGCTTGCCCTTGGAGCTCTCCTCCCTCGGCTCTCGTCTCTCGGATATGTCCACCATGTGTGATGCTCCAAGTCCTGCAAACTCAATCACACATATCAAATACAACATAACACTCTAACCTTAAACATATTCAACCACACACATCAAAACCATGATCTTCCAATCATTTAAGGGCTGATTGCCTCAACAATCTCTCCCTTTTTGATGCGTGGCAATATGTTTAAGTTAGAGATAAATAACAGCCACAATAAACAATAGCAAAAGATAGCAATTGAAAAAGCATGAGACATTGTATCCTTAAGAGATAATCTCCCTCTTAATCTATGCCTTCTCCCCATTTTCAATTCTAATCTAAATCCAAGTTCAGTTACCACTTAACAACAACAATATGTTAAAAATATAAGACATACCAGAACCTAAGAGGTACCTCCCCCTTAATCCATGTCTTCTCCCCATTTTTAATCATTCAAGGTCTAAGTTAGAAAGGAAACCTAAAACCAACCATTCCAAGTTAAAATTCAAACTTAAATCACCCATTCTCCCCCTTTGACACCATCAAAATGATTGTCTCAAGCAACCAAAACCCATGGTATCAAATGAGAGAATTTTTAATTTCTGAAATTTTTCACAGTTGCTGAAAACTTGCGTGCCAGTCGACTGCCCATGGGGCAGTCGACTGATACGTTATCAGTAACCCATTTCAGCTTTTCTGTAGAATTTCAGAAACTCCTAGAAAATTCCAGAAAATTCCAAAAATTGTAAACTTTTGCATACATGTTTGAAATGTTATACTCTATCAGGGAAAAATATTAAACCATATAAAATTTCAAGCATGCATGACTTTTGATAAAAATCCAAAAGTTTTAAAAACCACTACATATTGTATCAAACTTTGAATCCAATTTTGCAAACATATGTCTTTCAAAAACATGGCAAAGTATGTAAAGCATAAAATGATTTTACAATGTTTAAAATGTCCAACTATGATCTTTGGGCAAAGTGTTCATTGATTAAACACTTGTCTTTCCCATAGTTGGTCTATTTTTCATATTTTGATACTCTCAATGGTTCAACAATGTGCCACAAGCACAAGTGATCAAAATGTATCACCCTAATGGATCAAGCACTCTTTTTCAAAGCTAATTTCTCCAGGTTCACCCTACACTTCCACAAAACACATTCCAAGGCCTCTTCTTAAGGATGTAAACTCCGATTCAGGAAGAGGCTTGGTAAAGATGTCGGCTAGGTTCGACTTTGATTCAACATAGTATAGTTCTATATCTCCCCTTGCCACATGGTCTCTAATGAAGTGATGTTTCACTTCAATGTATTTTGTCCTAGAATGGTGAACCGGATTTTTAGTTAAGTTGATTGTGCTTACATTATCACATAAGACTTTGACCTTGGTGTAATGCAACTCATAATCCTCTAAGGTGTTTATGATCCAAAGGAGTTGGGAAACACACCCACCCATTGCCACATATTCCGCCTCCGTTGTTGATAGGGCAATGCATGGTTGTTTCCTACTACTCCAACTAACTAAGGAAGACCCAAGGATTTGACACCCTCCACTTGTACTCTTCCTATCTAACTTACAACCCGCATAGTCTGAGTCAGTGTATCCAATTAGGTCAACACTAGGAGTTCTAGGATACCAAAGTCCGACATTGAGGATCCCTTTCACTCCTCTCAAATTGATTTAGCTCTTCTTACATGGCTAAAACTCAATCAACATCTCCCAATGCATCATCAATGGACTTGGGTTCTAATTGGGAGATTAGAGCTATTTGACTAGTTTGATCCCTAAAATAGGACCTAGTCCTTACTCCTTGAGTTACATCACTGTAACGACCCGAAAAATTCTCTTAATATTTTCTTAAAATATTAAGCATGTCTAGATAATTTTCTAAGGGATCTAGAAATATTAATGCGAACTTTGGCCTAGAAAATCCATGTTTTCTCATTTAATTTGGGAAAAGGGCACTAATGGGCCTTATATGGGCTTTTTAGTACCATAATTATTGGTAGATTTTAGATAAAAATTTAAATAAATATAAAGGGATTTTAATAGGAAATATTAAAATAATTATGAGGGAATTTTTAGGGAATTTTCGGAATTTTAGGGAAATAAAAAGAGAAATAAAATAAAAATAAGGTACATGGGCCAAGGATTGAACCTTGGACCTCTTGTACAACCATGCATGCTTTAACCAACTCACCTAGCAAGGGATTTCTATGAGGAAATGAAGTGGATATTAGTTAAGGTTTAGAAGAAGATGAAGGGTCATGGAGAGACTCTTCATTTACCTCCTTAATGGGTGATAAAGAGGGGGGTTTGGGAGTTTCTTTCTTCCTACCATCAATTGCATTTGCTCCCCTCCTCCCTCCTCATTCTAGCCGAAACTCCAAGGAGGAGTTCTCCATTGGAAAAATTCCACCAAGGCTTCATCTCCAAGATCTAAGGGTCTTCCAAGGATACAAGGACAAGGGGGTTCAAGGGTCCAAAGATCTTACCATTTTCTTCTCTTTCAAGGTTCTAAAAATCAAGAAACCCAAGGTAAGACTCCCTCACCTGTGGTATATTAGTTCTTTATGATTTTCTATGATTTTTAGCATATTATAAAGGTTGGTTTGAGATTTAAGTTGAAAGGAAAGAAAATCAAGAACCCTAGCCTAAGGAGGTTTCGGCCCTAGCATGTTTTGGGTCCAAAATGATGCTATAAATCCTAGTTATGTTTTCTAATATGCTATCATGATGTTTAGAGGTTAAGTATAATTTTAGGGAATTTTTGGGGTACCCTAGGGCCCCTAGGGTTTTCGGCCAACCCATGAACTCATGGGTAGAGTTAAATCCAAACCCCCAAGCATATGTGTTGTGTATTAACATGATATAAGGGAGATTAAGGGTGACTTATGGGACCTTTTTCAAGGCTTTGTGACCCCACAAGATTCGGCCAAGATGGATGGTAGGGCAAAAGTTAGGGCTTTCCCCAAGTAAGGGCCCTAATAGCCCCTATGGTATGTTATGGTTGATGTTTAATGGTTGATTGGGGATTTTAATGAAATTTTTCCATGCACCCATGCCCTTGTAGGTTTCGGCCAGTCCTAGGAAGGGGGGCTAAGGATTAGGGTTAACCCTAATCATGAGCCCTAAGGGCTCCCTATGGTCTTATAGGCAATGTATGGATGTCCCTTTACCTTGTGCCATCTTATATGTTTATGGGAATGATGGAAACCTTCCATGTAGGTTTCGGCCAAGGCTAGGTAATTAGGGTTTGATGGAGTTAAGATTTGAGGAATGATGGTTTATAGTTCATTATGAAGAATACATAAGTGTTCAAGCATGTGGTAGGAATTTAAGTTACCTATAACCCTAACCTTAAGTACCATGTTTATGTATGTATGCTTATGATTTGGATGTCATGCCTAATAGGGTTATTTATGAATGTCTTATGTTCCGTGTCATGCACTTGGATAGTGGGAATCATGTTTATGGAAGTCCTACCTATGAATACTTATGTTATGTTAAGAACCATGTGATGTTATATGTTCATGCTATGTTAAGAACCATGCTATGTTATATGTTCATGCTATGTTAAGACCCATGCTATGTTATACGTTCATGTTATGTTAAGAACCATGTTATGTTATGTTTATGATAAGAATGATGCATGCCACGATGTTATGAATAATGATGCATGCCATGTTATGAATAATGATGCAAGCCATGTTAATGAATAATGATGCATGCCATGTTATGAATAATGATGCATGCCATGTTTATAAAGAAAGATAATGCTCATGCCTTCCAGGCATCATGATGGTCAAGCATGTTTTAAGTCATGCTTCATGTAACCAAGTTATGCCATGTTTAAATATGCCATGAATGTCTTATGAATGATGAAGCATGTAAAGTATTTTACTTTATGAATGGGGCTTGTACCGGACCGAAGTATGGGTCCAAGGGATGTGCACCTTAAGAACGCCCCGGTTCTGGACTACCAAAGCTGTCCACGGTTCTGGCACTACCGAAGCTGTGCAACAGGGATGGGCACCTTAAGAACGCCCCGGTTCGAGGACTACCGACTATGCTGTCCTTACCCTAGTAGGTCGAGGCTAGCTACCTTGTATCTACTTAGGGATGCGCGCCATGATGTATGTATGTGGTACAAGCCGGGGACCCCAACAATGTGATGATTATGTTAAAGTATTTAAAAGTATGTTTTTAAAAGTTAGGCATATATATATATATATATATATATACATATGCATTCCACCCACGCATTCATTCATGTTATGCATTATGCTATGATGATGATGTCTTATGCTTATGATTCATGTTAAGAAATGGGTATGATAGTAAATGATTTATGCCATGATTATGTTAAGAAGATGCCCATATGCGATAATGGAAAATATGCCATGATATGCTAGATAGGTTGGTCTAGACCTTATGTTTATGGTTATACCATGTTCCATGCCATGTTAAGAATGTCTACTGATGAGTATGTTTATACCATGCTTTATGCCATGATAGGAATGTTTAATTATGTCTATGCTTATGTTTATGCTTTGGGCCATGATAGGAATGGTAATTATGTCTATGCTCATGTTTATGCTTTATGCCATGATAGAAAGGTTTAATCATGTTTATGCTTATGTTTATGCTTTATGCCATGATAGGAATGTTTAGTTATATTTATGGTTATGCCATGTACCATGCCATGTAAAGTTTAAGCAGGTTTATGTTTATGCTTCATGTTTAAGACTAAATGATGATTATGTTTCATATGATTATGACTGAATGACGAATGGTTTTAGTGAGTAGGAAAGAGTCTTACTAAGCCTGTGTGCTTATAGTCTTTTTTTTTATACCGCAGATCATGCAAGGGGACAATGAGGAAGCAGCAGGAGGGCAAGAACAAATGTGTGTGATAGTGACTTGGCCCAGGAAACCAAATATTTACCGTTTATGCTAGAACTTTACTTTTGATATCTCTATGCTCGAATAATGACTCATGGAACTTTATGTTATGATGTTAAGCAAGATATGATAAGATGTTTAAGTATAAAGTCAATATGCCAAGTTTCCATGACATTATGTTAAGAAGGGTAATAGGGGGCATGTAAGTGTAAAGTTAAAGTTATTCCGCTGCAGTATGATGTTACATGCCCTAAGTATGTTAGCGTAACGCCGTTTTAAAAAAAACCGGGCGTTACAATCACCTACTATTTGGTCAATGGGGTGATCATGGTGATGTCTCAAGGGCCTAGAGGTTGTAGGTTCATTTACTCCTTCTTCCTCATCCTCTAGGGTACTTCTTACTCCCCCTTGATCATTGCTCTCCAAATGTAGGTCTTGGATTCTTTGGGCAAGGGGTTGAACCTCTTCTATATCCTTATCAATTGAAGCCTTTCTAGGGTAGGTACTAGTTGTTTCATCAAATTTGACATTTGAGGACTCCTCAATCATTTTTGTCCTCTTGTTGTAGACTCTATACCCTCTACTAGTCAAGGAGTAACCTACTAGAATTCCTTCATCGGCTTTTGACTCAAATTTCCTTAGGTCATTTTTGATATTTAAGATGTAGACTTTACATCCAAAGACCCTAAAATAGTGGACTTGAGGTACCCTTCCATTGCACAATTCAAACGGTGTTTTCCCTAGAAACATGTGTATCAACACCCGGTTTTGAATATAGCAAGCGGTGTTAACCGCTTCGGCCCAAAAGTAGCTAGAAAGGGAATATGCATTAAGCATAGTCCTAGCAGCTTCTTGTAGGGCTCGGTTTCTTCTCTCAACTACCCCATTTTGTTGAGGAGTCCTTGGGCATGAAAATTCATGTTTGTACCCATTTTCAACACAAAATTGTGTGAAACTTGCGTTTTGGAACTCCCCACCATGGTCACTCCTAATTCGGTTTATTTTAATTTATTTTTCATTTTCTACCCTTTTACTAAATCCTATAAAAATCTCTAGGGTATCATCCTTATGTTTCAAGAAGTAAACCCAAGTGAACCTAGAAAAGTCATCTACTATCACTAGGCAATATTTACTCCCCACAAGTGAGGGAGTGCTATGGCAATCAAATAAATCTATGTGCAAAAGTTCTAAAGGGAAAGAGGTGGTGGTTAGAGTTTTACCTTTGTGTGATGCTTTCGATTGCTTACCCTCTTGGCATGCATCACACAACTTGTTCTTCTCATACTTGATCATTGGTAGCCCCTTCACCAACTCTTCCTTGGCCACTCTTGCAATGCTCCTCATGTTGACGTGTCCAAGTCTTCGGTGCAACAACCACCCTTCTTCTTCTTTAGACATGAGACACTTAACAACATTGTTAGTAGCATAGGTAAGATCAAGATAATATAGATTCGCTTCTCTAAACCCTTCTAATATGATAGCACTTGATTCATTATGTCTAATGATGCATTTTCTAGCATGAAATTCAACATTAAACCCGGCATCACATAATTGACTTACACTTAATAAATTGAACTTCATGTCTTTGATCAAAAGTACCTTATGTATGGAAATGGTGGGAGATACCTCAATTGTGCCCTTACCAATGATTCTCAACTTTCCACTATTCCCAAAGGAGACCGTCCCTTCTCTTAGGTAGCTAATAGTAGTGAACTTGCTCACATCCCCGGTCATGTGTCTTGAGCATCCACTATCTATTATCCACATTGTTGGGGCCTCCTTCACCTTTACCTAAACAACACAGAAAATATACTCTTTTGGTACCCATATCTTTGATCCATAAGCATCATTTAAAAATCTCTTAGGTACCCATGCCTTCTTTGTGGTTCCCCTAGCCCCTAGTCTCCTAGATGCATCAATCCTACTGGTAAGTGAGACAAAGGGTACCTCCTTTGTCTTAGGCCTATAACCCAACCCGACTTTGTTGTACACAGCCCTTTGACTGTTGATGATCATATCTAGGTTACTTGATCCTACTTGGAATTTCCTAAGGGCCTTTGTGAGGTCATCTACCTGTTTCCTTAATTCCCTATTTTCATTTTCAAGGTGTGAAGCATGTGAAGAGGTAGAACTAGCATGCAAATCTTTAAGTTTAGTAGCTTCTAATCTAAGCATGGCAATTTGTTCTTTTAGATCCTTAACTTTATTTCTAGCCTTGGCTAAGTCCAAGTTCATGCTAGAAATTATTTTCACTAAAGTTGAGGAGGGTAAGTGGTATACTTCACTTACCGAAGCTTCTAATTCTGATGATGAAGTGGAGGAGCTCTCATCTTCACTACTTGAGCTTCGTTCATCATCCGATAAGTCTGAGTGATCTTGTGCCATAAGAGCAAAGTGGGAGACTTGCTCTTCTTCTTCCTCTGAGGATGAGGGATCATCCCAAGTTGCCTTGAGGTTGATGGCACCCTTCTCCTTTCCCTTTGATTTCTTCTTGTCACTCTTCTTCTTCTTCTCTTCCTTCTTGTCATCCCTTTTCTTCAATTGAGGGCACTCATTCTTCATGTGTCCCTCTTGATGGCAGTTGTAGCAAATTATGTCCTTGGCCTTACCCTTACCTTTGGCCCCTTTCCTAGCATAGGATTTGTTAGATAAACTTTTAAACGCTCTACGAAATTTTCTTACCATGAACGCCTCTTGATCGCTATCCAAGGAGGTGCTAGATTCTTCTGAGTCTGACGAGGATGAGTAAACCACCTTCTTCTTCTCCTTCCTCTTCTTCTTCTCCTTTTCTACAACAAAAGCAATACTTTTCTCTTTTACCGAGACATTAGCTTGCTCGTGTAGCTCAAATTCACAGAAAAGATCATCTAATTTAACAATTGACAAATCCCTCGATACCTTGTATGCATCAACCATGGATGCCCACAAGGTGGTTCTCGGGAAGGCTTGTAAAACATACCTGACGATGTCATAGTTCTCAATCTTCTCTCCAATCACATGGAGCTCATTTATCACTTCCTTTACCCTTCCATGTAGCTGGCTGACGGTCTCGTTGCTCTTCATGGAAAGGGATTGCAGTTGGGCCACTAGCAAGTCCTTCTTGGCTCTTCTGGACTCGTTTGATCCCTCGTTCAATTCGACCAACTTGTCCCATAGTTCCTTGGCGCTCTTGAATAGCCTCACCTTGTTCAGTTGCTCCTTCGAGAGCCCACATTGTAATGTGGTGGTGGCCTTGGCATTTGATTGCGCCCTCTTCATCACCTCCTTCGACCATGATCTCATTGGTGTTGGGTCTCCTCTTTCATCGACGGGCGCCTCGAAGCCATCTGCAACACTTTTCCAATTTTCAATATCATTCATGAGGTAGTATTGCATCCTACCTTTCCAATAGGCGAAGTCGTTCCCGTCGAAGAACGGAGGTCGTGCGGTGGAGTATCCCTCTTGAAACACCATCACAATTGTTCCGGTTGACTGTTAGATCTTCCAAAACGCACCGGCTCTGATACCAACTGAAGGATCGTATAAGGCGTGCAGAGGGGGGGTGAATGCACTTTTTCAGATCTTAGATCTATACAGAATTGTTAGCGCAGCGGAAATAATATGCAAAGAAATCAAAAACAATGCTAACACTTATCGTTTACTTGGTATCCACCCAGATGGGTGACAAGTCCAAGGATCCACGCCGCGAGCACCACTTTTCACTATCGAAAAGTCTCCTTGAGGTGGAGAAACCTTTACAGTAATATCTTCCTCTTTACAGATGCAGAAATATGAGAGAGGAAGCAGGAATCACTCTACACACGAGCAGCACTTCGACACTGTATGGAACCGTACCGTGCACATACGAAAAGTGCTCCTTTTATAGGTGAACAGGACAAATTCGCAATCTGTCCAGCCTGCACCAGTCGACTGCCCCTGGGGCAGTCGACTGGCCTAGCATTAATTGCTAGCCAACGGCTAGTTTCGGGGTATACTAGTCGACTGCCCAAATGCCAGTCGACTGGTCCGAGGCCACAAACTTTCTGTGGGTTTTGGCAGTCGACTGTCTCTGGGCCAATCGACTGCCCTCCCTCCCAGCTCAGCTCCAGCCACTCCGGACCTTCTCCTTCACGTGTGCTTTCAGGTCTGCTCCCTTTGCTCGCCCCTTGAAGTCCTCTTCCTCTGGCTATCGTCCCTCGGATGCGCACGCAAGCCTTCCCTTGGCTTGCCTCCATGCCACCCTTCACGTGTGCACTTGAAGTCCACTTCCTGGCTTGCCCTTGGAGCTCTTCTCCCTCGGCTCTCGTCTCTCGGATATGTCCACCATGTGTGATTCTCCAAGTCCTGCAAACTCAATCACACATATCAAATACAACATAACACTCTAACCTTAAACATATTCAACCACACACATCAAAATCATGATCTTTCAATCATTTAAGGGCCGATTGCCTCAACAATCCCGAGTTATTTTAAGTTCGAGGACGAACTTTTCCGAAGGGAGGGTGGATTGTAACGCCCCAAATTTTCCGCTCTAGAGTGGTAATAATGGAACATGTGGCCAAGAATAATATTATGAATTTAGGGGGAAAAGTTGTGAATAAAGAAATGTTAGGCATTATCTTGACACGTAGTGGATGTGTGATAATTATGCTTAGGTATTATATTTAATGTTATGCTTAAGTATCCTACACATGTATGAATGAATAATGATATGCATATGCATGTGTAGGAATTAAATAAGTAACATTCTCTATGTGGGCTTTGGTTATGCGGGCTTGGAAAAAAATAATAAAAGGAAGAGAAAGTAAAAAGAAGAGGAGGTGCCAAGGATTGAACCTTGGACCTTAAAGAAAAGCCAAGCCTTAAGAATGCATATGTATCCAATTCACCCAGCAAGGGAGTGCTATTAGGAGGAGATGGGAAATTGTAGATGAATAGAAGATAAGTGAAGAGACACATGAAAATGAAGATGCATCATTGAAAGGGGTGGTTACCTTTTTACTCCCTATAAAAGAGCATGGAAAGGGAAAAATGCTTAAGGCATTTTCGGCCAAGAAAACTCACATTTCTCTTCCACCAAACCTTTCCTCTTCCTCCTCTCCCTCACCGAGATTCTAGAGCCCCCTTGCTGCCCCAAAACCGAGCCTCACCACTCTAAGGAAACCGGGAAAAGAAGAAGGGAGGAACAAGAGGAAACACCAAGTTTAAGAGCCCCTTTTCTTCTCCAAAGTTTAGGACATCTTTTGGGATTTTAGCACAAGTGGTAAGACTCCCTCACCTGCAACATAATGGCTTATTATGTGTATTTATGATCCCCTACAATTGCTTGTGATGTGGTGTGATGGACCCGAACAAGGTGTCACAAATGTGGGTCTCAAATTTAAATATTTGTAAAGCTGGAAACCCTTTTGCAATCTAAGAATAAAAAGGTAGTAAAGGGGCCACAGGTCGTATTTTTCTTAGGGCTAGTTGAGATGGTTCGATTCGAGCTTGAGTTTATGTGTCGTTGAATGTTTTTGGGTTTCAAAGAAGAAATGGGTTTGGTTTAGTAATGAGAATATGAAAACACAATGCAAAGAGAGTAAACTTAACTAAGAAACTAACCAAGGTAATGGCAGCTAAGGAACTTAACCAATAAGAGACCTAATCAAACAATTCCACTTGATCGAATCTGGAAATACAATCTGATATTAAGTGCAAGCCCAATGCAAAGCAAATGAATTGAAACAATGCTAAGCAATCTAAAACTAATCAATTCAAGGGCACTGCCAAAACCTAACTTGACACTATATGCAAGCAACAAAAGGAAAACTCATCTGCAAAGATGGATAATAGAATTCAGAAACTAACTGGATGTAAATCAAGCTACTTCAAACACCTTATCACATTCAAAATCTCATTTAACTTGATACCGAAACTGTTTTTTTATACAAAGTGGATAAACTGAAACAACTTGATACAAAGGAATAGAATCTTATGCACTTAAAATTTGATACTAAATGCAGCACTAAAAACTATCAAATTCAGAAATGCAACTAGTTACTCAGCTTGAAAAGGTAAGCTATCATTTAAATGAAACTCAAGACTGAAGAAGGAAATTCAGAAGTGAGGTGCAGAACAGTGCAGAAACAAGAAAATGCAAAGACATTACAGAATTGCAGAAAACACTTCAAATGCAGAACAAACATAACAAAGCAAGCTAGATACGAATGCACCATCCATTGTTCAGATAAGATATAGGGAAACTAAGGTTTACTTGACTCAAACTGCAGCAACTACAACTGAAAATTGCAGGAAAAGAGTTGATACGCTAGCTAAAGACTAATACGTAGAAAGCAATTCTGATACGCAAAGATTAAGACAAGAATTGAACTGAAATTGCAACTATTGTTCACTAAACATCCTCCTTAACTGATTACCTTGCAGAATGAAACCGAATTAAGGCTGGAACAATTCAAAGATGAAAATTACAGCAGTAGATACGAAAACAGAAATGAAATTGCAGCTGAAACTGAAATTACAGCTAAAGAAAACAAAAATGCATTAAGAACTAAGCCTCGATCATTCCCTTGGCTCAA
This sequence comes from Boesenbergia rotunda, assembly GCA_024364735.1. Taxonomy (NCBI): domain Eukaryota; kingdom Viridiplantae; phylum Streptophyta; class Magnoliopsida; order Zingiberales; family Zingiberaceae; genus Boesenbergia; species Boesenbergia rotunda. The sequence goes on along the minus strand of JAGFNQ010000308.1, from coordinate 92,901 downwards.
AACCTCCTTGCCGTCACACAAGAGCAAGCCAAGAACCCCTTCAGCTCACAAATCACTAGGAAAATAGCTCCAATTTTAGATCTGCTCACAGATTGCACTCGGCTGGAGAAAACCAATCCGATCTCCTTGATCTCGTGATGTACAAATGCGATGAAGCTTTGGTGATGATCAGAGTGTATCAGAAGACCCTTCAGATAGCTCCGATTGAAGAAATCGGCACACGATCGCGATCAAGTTGATCAAATCACAGAAACTGACGAAACCCTCAATCAGCCCCTGTTCCGATGCAAATCCGAGCTTGAATCTCCACGGAAACCTCCTCCCGATGATCCAAATCTTGTTCCAAGGTTGTGATCGAGATGGCCACTCCTTCAGATGGAAGAAATCGCAAAAGAAATAAAGAACTAGCGAAGAGGAACGAAGAACTCAGCTGGAATTTGGCGAAGACGCGACGCTATCCGAAGCAGAGGAATTCAGTTTGTGTAGTTAAAATAGTGAACGGCCGAGATCATTTCACTTCCATCCAACGGTTGATCTTCATCCGATTTGACTCAAACTTCCCAGATCTTGATCAAGGGTCAGGATCATCCTCGGGGTAGCTCGGATTTGCCAGATTTACAACGGATGGTTAAGATCACCTTGATCTTTGAATGGACGGTCTAGATCCTCCTGAGCTTGATCTGACGGCCAGATGATCTCTGATTTGGATGAAATTTTCAGATCTTGATCCAAGTGCTTGATCAGCCTTAATCCCATCTCGGATTGATCAGAAGTTCTCAGATGGTCTAGATCTAACCGTCTTTGCATTGGACGGTCCATATTAGTCAACGTTTGATCACTTGATCCAGTCCACTTCTGACTCAACTTTGACCCAACATAACCTAGGTCCATGATCTTTCCAAGCCTACAAAAGTAGATCAACAATTTAGTGACAAAACAATTCAAATATATCAAAATTTGCAATTAGGTCCAAAATGAATGTAAATCCTAGAACCTAGGGTAAATCCACAATTATGCATGTAAAATATAGGTCAAACACGGATTTTAGCATATGAAATGATCAATAAAATGATACTTATCATGGTGTGAAAAAAAATGAAAGGAAAGACCATGAGGAACTTTCGGCCAAGGAAGTTTTCTCACCTTTTGTTATGTTTAAATTTAGATAATGATTCTACATGCTTGTTGCTACATTCTCATAGTAGATGAGTGATGAATGAATGATGTTCGAACACCCTTCATGATGTAGAGGGTCAAATACCTTTCGGCCAAGGGGTGGAAGTAAGTTGTTGCATGTGCATGAAGTAGGGTTTTGTTCTTGCATGTATTCGCTAGCTTATGTAATGTTTTTGGCCAAGAAATTTGGTAGAATCTATGCTAAATGACCTCTGTAATATTCGGCCAAAGGGCCTTAATTTAGGCCTTAAAACAGATTTATAAACCCTCATGAGGTTATAGATGCTTCAAGTGATATACATGTGATGTATGTGTTTGTTTCATGTTGTACCTTTCGGGTAGCCCCTGATCTAGACCTTTCGAACATAAATTCATGTTTATTTTTAGGTTGTGATGCTTAGAAAAATGTTACATGTACCTTCATGCCATGTTAACCTAAGTAGAGTTACAAGCATGCACCTAAACTAAGGTTTAGTGAAGATTTGGATTATTCTTGTACTTGTACATGACTCCTTATGTAAAGTATGCTTTTATTTCCATGATTATATGACTTTTATGTTATGTTTACCTAGCTGTGAGTTTTGGCCAACTACTGGAATGAGGGTTAAAAATAGGTTCTATTACAAATCATGTACCTAAACTAATGTGTAATGAAGTCTAGACTACCCTTATACTTGTAAATGATCTCGTATGCAATGTATGCCTTTATTTCAATGTTGTGTGAATTTTATTCTATGAAACCTCTCCTATAATGTTTCGGCCAGCATGTGTTAAGGTAGGAAAGGAAAGCTAAAACTAATGTATTGCCTTGACTAAGACAAGTATGTATATGAATAATGTGTTGGTAAGACTGACATTATGTTTGCTTCACTTATATGTGTTTAAAGAAAAGTCTTATAATGTCATGCTATTTATGTTAATGATTATGCCAGGAAAAGTATGTCTATACTTATGAATGATTGAATGCCCATAGTACATTCTTTATGAAAGAAAGAAAGAAAAGGAAAGAATGCATGTATGTATTTTACTTTAAAGAATGGCTTGTACCGGGTCTTGAAAAAGATCCACGGTTCTGGACTACCGAAGCTGTCCCTATGCTGAAAGATAGTAAGCCTAGAATGTAGACCCCTGTAGGTCGGATTAGCTACCTTGCATCCTACATAGGGGTATGCGCGCAAAAGAAAGAATGGGTACAAGTCGGGGACCCCAAGAAAGATGATGTATGCTTATGTTGAAGTATTACTTATTATGTTTTCTAAAAAGCATCATAATTGTCTATGCAATGCATATGTCCTATCTTTATATGTCTTCATATGTTTATGTATTTTTATGCTATGCATAAGATGTTATATGTCTCTCAAATGCATGTGACGTATGGATTTAGTGAGTAGGAAAGAGCTTACTAAGTTTCATACTTATAGTTGTTTGCTTATGTTGTAGATCAACATAGAAATTACTAAAGAAAGGGATGCTGCAGGAAGGGCTAGTGTGTGTGGTGGTGACTTGGCTGATCGATCCATTTTTGTGCCATTTATAGACTTAGCACTTACTTTTATAAGAAAGCATGTGTTATACCTTATACTTGTTACTAGTTATCTCTATTGAAGTTTATTTAAGACATGAATGTTACTAGATGTTACATGATTAATATTTACACTCCTCCTTTGCATATTATTATATTTATGTTTTATTTCCGCTGTAATGTTTTTGAATCATATGCTATACTATAAGTTAAATTAAGTAGGAGTAGTAGGAAAAAGATAACGCGCCGCCTTAACGGTAAGGGGCGGGCATTACACAAACACTATGTGCAGTGGAAGGATGCCAAGTTGTCACTCAGGTACCCACGGTCCAATTTCCAATTACGATACATTTTGTATAAATTTTTCCTCCAAATGAGACGAGCTATCCGGATGTTGTGCTTCTGGACCGCTCGCATCATTCACTTCCTGATTTACCCTAGTGACTCATGGTAAACTTTCGTTGAACCAGACCAGTCACCCCCGGGTTTGACTGAATAGTGTTACAAACATGCCTTAAAAAAGCACAAATCATTTTTTACTAGGTTCTTCTTGGGCTAGATAGGCTAAATATAAAGTGCAACCCCATTAGACACAAATATTCCGTTGACGGGACTTGAACCCAGGTCTCTCAGTTCTCTCAGTTGAGAGCCGAGTATCCTAACCAACTAAACTACAAAGGAAAAATTAATTAAAAGGATGAATGAATTAATCCAAGTCATGGTCAATATTAACTATTATAAGCCATTGATGCCCCAGACACTATGTGCAGCAGAAGGATGCCAAGTTGTCACTCAGGCACCCGCAGTTTAATTCCCTGTTACGATGCATTTTGCAGAAATAGAAATTTTTCCTCCAAATGAGAAGGGCAATCACGAGATGTTGTGCTTCTAAACTGTCCGTAAGCAAGCGCTTCCCGATTTATCTTAATGACTAATGGAAAATTTTCGTGGAAACAGACCGGTTATACCGGGTTTAATTGAATAGTGTTACAAAAATGACTTAAAAGAAACACACAACATTTTACTAGGTTCTTCTTGCGCCAGGCTAAATATAAAGCATGGCTTAAAAAAACACACGGCATTTTATTAGGTTCTTCTTGTGCCAGTATAAATATAAAACACTTCTTATTTAAATCGAAAAATATTCCATTGTCGGGACTTGAACCGAAGTCTCAAGTGAGAAACGAGTATCCTAACCAACTACACTACAATGGATTAGTTGATTAGAAGGATGCATGAATTAATTCAAGTCATGGTCGATATTAACTATTATAAGCCATTGATGCCCCGAGCCATGGTGTAGCTAAAGGATACCAAGTTGTCACCCATACACTTGCGATTCAATCCCTAGTTACGACTCATTTTATTGAAATTTTTCCTCCAAATGAGACGTGCAACCATGGGATGTTGGGCATCAGGATCACCTAATGTAAGCACTTCCCGATTTACCCTAGTGCTAATGGGAAACATCCGTGGAACCAGGGTGATGGCCCCATGTTCGATTGAATAGTATTATAAATATGACTTAAAAACACACAGCATTTTGCTAGGCCCTCAGAATCACCTGATGTAAGCACTTCCTGATTTATCCTACTACTAATGGAAACTTCCGTGGAACCAGGGTGATGGCCCCAGGTTCGATTGAATAGTATTATAAAATTGACTTTAAAAAAAACACAACATTTTGCTATGTCCTTCGTGGGCTAGATAAGCTAAATATAGCACAACCCAATTAGACCAAAAAATCTTTCATTACCGAGACTTGAACCTGGGAGTCATTGATGTGCTCGAGACTATGGTATAGCGGAAGGATGTAAAGTTGTCACTCAGGCACCCGTTGATAGATCGCTTGCGTTTGCTAGAGGGGGGGTGAATAGCACTTTGTCGAATTCTCTACAAAATTGTTAACGCAATACAAAAATATAATGAAAAATAATAAGAACAACGCTAACATGAGGATTTACTTGGTATCCACCCGAACGGGTGACTAATCCAAGGATCCACACGAGTACTCCACCTCCACTATGAAAAGTCTCCTTCAAGGTGGAGAAACCTTTACAAAAGCGTCTTCTTCCTCTTTACAAGATTCGATGAAGAATGAGAAGAAGATCTGAAGACTAGTCGCACGAACAACACTTCGTTACAGTAAAAACCCGTATTGTTCACGTGCGGAAAAGTCCCCTTTTTATAAGAGAACAGGACAACTTCGCAAGCTGTTCAGACCCGCACCAGTCGACTGCCCCTGGGGCAGTCGACTGGCCTAGCAATAAATGCTAGCCAACGACTAATTTTGGGGGGTTACCAGTCGACTGCCCCTGGGGCAGTCGACTGGTCCGAGGCTGAAAACTCTCTGTGAGTTTTGGCGGTCGACTACCCTCTGGCCAGTCGACTGCCCAGCCTCTCAACTCACTTACAATTACTCAAAACACTCTCCTTCACGTATGCCTTCAGGTATACTCCCTTGTCTTGCCCCTTGAAGTCTTCTTCCTCTGGCTATCGTCCCTCGGATGCGCACACAAGCCTTCCTTGGCTTGCCTCCATGCTGTTGGGAACGAGATGGCTATAGAGGGGGGGTGAATATAGACAATCGCTTGCCCTTTGAAAACTTATCACGATTTCTGCAACTCAAATATCAGTAGCACAGCGGAAAGAATGGAAAACAGAATATGCAGAAAAACAAATGAGAGCAAAGCACACACAACTAGCAAGATCGCTAACAAGGAAGGTTTACAAGGTTCGGGGATAACTTGCCCCTACTCCTTGGCGTGCCCTTGAGGTGGGCGATCCCTTGATCGTCGGCAGATCAAGCCCCGGTTAACACCGGATATGAAGCAACCTCCTTCTCGGTGGAGAAACCTCTCCACAGTGTGTTTCAAACAATGATATATACTGAGCACAATGAAACAACAACAAGAAAGATCTTACTCAAACACTTAGCAAGGATTAAACACAGCAAGCTTCCCGAGCTCCACCCAGTGGCGATCTCATGCAGACCCCGTCTGCTTCGTGTCTTCCCACTGTCGGACTCCAAGCTTCTTGTTTTCTCCTTCAAGCGCTCAAGTATGATGTATGCTTCTCAATAGCTTGCTTAGAATGGATGAAGAACTCAAGAACAGCAAGCTTCTTTTTTTTTCAGAACGCAAGAACACACCCTTATTTTAAAACTGAATCTGATCATCCTTTTTGTTTCTCCGCCAAGCGACAGATGACACCATCTCTGTAGCTCCCAGCTACTCCCCTGCCAACGCCAGCCTCTACTGAGCTATCTCTGGACTCACTGAGCTCCTCAGTCGAGCTCCAGTCTTAGCTCCAGTCCGCAGCTCGCCGTTGCAACCTGAGATGGGAAAAGGGACAAACCTGCTCCAAGGAAAGCACTCTTTGACTTCTCCTTGAGTGTTTGAATCCTCCCCTGTCACCTGAAACTCAATCAAAGCATTAGAGCAGAAGATCACAAAGCATATCACATACATCAGTAAATCGGATACAATCAGACGTTCTGACGACGTCTGACAGTGAAATTTGAATTAAAGTGATCGGTCACCGGACCGATCCAGGGTGTGTGGATCGATCACCAGACCGATCCACTGCTTTGCTGGGATTCCCAGCTCTCACATCTATACACGCCTGATCGGTCACCAGACCGATCAGGGTTGATCCTGATCGGTCACCAGACCGATCAGGGTTGATCCTGATCGGTCACCAGACCGATCAGATTGGATCCTGATCGGTCACTCAGACCGATCAAAGCAGATGAACAGTTACTTTTTAATCAAATCCAAGATCCCTGATCGGTCACCGGACCGATCCAAGGCTCTGATCAGCAAGGGAACTCACTCACTGTTTGCTCCCTGATCGGTCGCCAGATCGATCAGGAGCAAGGCAGCGAGGAAGCAGCCTGCTCCCTGATCGGTCTCCGGATCGATCAGGAGCCACACAGTAGATTTCCAATCTCACTGTGCGCTCCCTGATCGGTCACCAGTCCGATCAGACATAGCTGGATCGGTCACCAGACCGATCCACTAAGGAGCAGCGTGCCAACAGTCCCTGATCGGTCACCAGACCGATCCAGTGACTCTACCCAGCCCTCCAAGCTAGGGATTCATCCACCTTAGCCCTCCAAGCTAAGGATTTTTCCATCTAACTGTCCAAGTTGGGAATTTGCACCTAACCCTCCAAGTTAGGACTTTTCACCTAGCCCTCCAAGCTAGGACTTTTCACCTAGCCCTCCAAGCTAGGACTTTTCACCCAACTCTTCCGAGTTAGAACATCATCCAACCTAGCCCTCCAAGCTAGGCACCTGACCCTCCAAGCCAGGACTTTTTCACTTAATTCTCCAGGATGGGAATTTGCACCTAACCCTCTAAGTTAGGACTTTTCACCTAGCCGTCCAAGCTAGGACTTTTCACCCAACCCTTCCGAATTAGGACTTTTCCAACACCTAACCTCCCAGGTTAGGATTTTCCAACACCTAGCCCTCCAAGCTAGGATTTTCCACACCTAACCTCCCAGGTTAGGATTTTCCAACATCATGCCTAATCCTCGATTAGGACTTAATCATAATCATCACAATCATCACACCTAACCTCCCAGGTTAGGGTTTTCCATATCATGCCTAATCCTCGATCAGGACTTAATCATAATCCACCTAACCTCCCAGATTAGGATTTTCCATATCAAAATCATCCTCCTAAACTAAAATCGTTGTCAACACCAAAACAACAATCAGGGCCAGACTGCATCAACAATCTCCCCTTTTTATTGTTTGACAACCCGATTTAAGTTTAGTGATTCTCAATCAATTTTCCAACATTAGAATCATAGGAGAATCCAGATCCTCCCCCTACAACATGGTCATTCTAAACTTAACCAATCACACTCTCTCCCCCTTTGTCGAACACCGAAAAGGGGTAAGAGGGACTGTTAAGATAAACTCCCCCTCAAACCCAGAGGGTCCCAACTCAAAAAGGTGATAATTTGTGGATTAATCATACGAACACATGTGAAAAGATTAAGGTAAGACATAGCAGTCACATGTATCATATGAGAATGAAATATAGTCTCCCAAAGCATGCCATAATATTCATAAGGATCAACTAGACATGGCAATGTAAGCATGAATATGGCAATCGAATAATCATGCAGATAATAGATATACAATCAGCATGGCATCAACAATAGTAGAGTAAGCATGGCTGATAAAATATATGGGTCAAAGCATGAAAGCATCCAAACACGTAGCCCCTCAGTCCCGAGAGTAATGCCGGACTGAACAAGCATGCGACGATCCAGGCGACAGTCTTGTCGATCCATCGGCACGAGTCGGCCCTGTGAGACGTCAATGCCAACTGACTCCAGCCAGGCAGTGATGATATGTCCAAAAGGCATGTAGATCGTCTGACCAGACCGCAAACCATGAACAATGATGGAGGAATAGATGGACGATGCTACGTCAAAATCGAACTGCAGATGCATCCCGTAAAGCATCAGGCAGTGAGATGTAAGGATCGCATCAAGATGCTTGGACGTATGTGGAAGAAGACAATTTGCGATAATTTGAAACAGAATATAATCGATGGGAGATAGATGCCGAGCAGGGAATGTGGGGAAGTTATAGATATCCGCACCAAAACCCCGTGGCCTGGGGTGGCCTAGAAAATGTTCATATATGGAGTCCGGAGTGATTCCAGTAAAAGGAGCAGGAAGAGGAACAGGATGATATGGATAAAGTGAGAAATCGTTCTCAGAGTGACGACAACCCAAAAACCTAGTGAATGAGGATAGGGTAAAGTCAAGATCGACACCGGTGACACGAGTCCGCCATCCCGTGCCCTCCCCATTGGCCAGATTATTGTAGAATTCAGAGAGTAAATCAACATTGATCGGCTTTTCTAAGAAAAGGATGTTTTGAAGCCCATAGTACTCAATGATTCCTTTTATCGTAGGGCAATGTTCATAAGTGAAGGTTCGGTCCACTGATCGACATGGCATTAGTTCGAAGTTGTGCCAATGAAAGTCTAGAGCATATAGAATGTTCGGAAATCTAGGATGCGGAGGTGATGGAGGCCTTAGAGGAAATGTAGATGATGAGGAAGTCTTCCCTCTTGAACTACCCTCCGCTACATCCTTTCCCTTAGATGACTTTCTAATAGGATTTGAATTGATCATGACACAAAGATTGAGTCATACACGAGTTGATCATCAGAGGAGACCCAATCAAAAGATAGATAAGAAATTTTTGGTCATAAGATGAGAAAGAGGGTCACGGCAAGAAATAGGTCACGACACAGACACAAGGAACAAGAGATCACAGCAAGAACAAGAACAAAAATACGATTAACTTCACAAATATATATCTTTTTGAAAACGAAGGATGAAGCCAAACACTTACTTCGGTGCCATTGAAGCGTTTGAGCGAGGGAGGAAGAAGTCGGTTCCTCACGATTGAGAGAGGCTTGCTTACTGAGAACTCTCGGACGCAGAGAGGAAGAGGAGATCTCGCCGGAAAATACCAGTAAAAACCTCTGCTTCGCACGCGCGTGAGGAAGGGAGACGCAGGAACTCTCTTACTCACACAACGGGGTGGTTTCGGCGCTAGGGTTCGGGAAAACGAAGATTTGGGGAGTTAATCGGTTGGTGGATCGGTCCACCAACCAAAATTTAATGCGGTTGATTGGATCACCGTTCGATCAGATCGCATCCAAACCGATCAGATGCCATCTTGATCGGACTGGCGTAGTCCTGATCGATCTGATGACCGATCAGACGCTCTCCTGATCGGTCGGGTGACCGATCAGGATTTGATCAGTAGGGTCCGAAGAGAAAACTCTGAGCTCCCTGATCGGTCTGTGGACCGATCCCCACAGGGTGCCAGATCGGTCTGGAGACCGATCCAGGCTAGCTCAGACACTTAGTCAAATTTCGGGAGATTCGACACAGGAAGGAGTCAGATCGGTCTAGGGACAGATCAGTCCTATGCCTGATCGGTCCGGTGACCGATCAGGGTTCCTGATACGACCTGGAATGTTCAGTTTCAGAATTTCTGAAATTTCCAAACGATCTTTGATGGATTTTGTCTAGTTTGGACAGGTCCTTATGACTAAACTTGATTCTTGAACAAGAATCTAAAGTCCTTATAGGTTCATCACACACTTTGACCCATCTCAATGGAGTCAAACTCAATCATCAATCAATCAAGCAACTTCAAACAAGTTTTTACTCCAACTTCAAGTTTCCAATCAAGTTGCCTTGATTGGAATGTCCAAGTATGATCATGGAGCCATATACACATATGTTATGCAATGGTTTTCCCCATACTTGATCACCACCGTGATTATTATCTCGTCAACTTAATTTCTCAATTGATGCAATGACATTTCGAGAAATTGAGTTGAACCTAACATCTCACCCCATATCTAGCAAACAAAAACATTTTGGTAACCCTTATAGTTTGTGTGAGATGTTCCCAAAGTTACCCAATTGTTCCCTAACAATTTAAAATAATCATGAAGGGTTTTGACCACAATTTGAACATCATGAAGCCCGACACATTCTCATTTCCCGTCTAAGGAAACTAAATTCACTCTCGGGAAGTGGTTTAGTGAAAATGTCAGCTAGGTTTGACTTTGACTCTACATGTGAGAGTATGATGTTCCCCCTAGCTACATGATCTCTAATGAAGTGGTGTCTTACCTCAATATGTTTTGTCCTCGAATGATGGACCGGATTCTTGGTTAAGTTAATTGTGCTAATGTTATCACATAACACTTGCACACCCTTGTAACTCAATCCATAGTCCTCTAAGGTGTGGATCATCCACAACAATTGTGATATACACTCTCCCATGGCGATATATTCTGCCTCGGTAGTGGAAAGAGCAACACAATGTTGCTTCCGACTTGACCAACTTACTAAAGACGATCCTAGGAATTGGCAGCCCCCACTAGTGCTTTTCTGATCCAACTTACATCCAGCGTAGTCGGAATCCGTATAGCCCATCAAATCAAAAGATTCGGTACGGGGATACCAAAGACCTACACCAATTGTGCCCTTGAGATATCTCAAAATTCGCTTAACAGCAATTAGGTGAGATTCCTTGGCACAGACTTGATACCTAGCGCACATACCTACAGCAAATAGTATATCTGGTCGACTAGCTGTAAGGTATAGCAAACTACCTATCATGCTTCGATACTGAGTTAGATCAACGGGTTTACCACTCTCATCATTGTTTAATCTTGTGTTTGTAGCCATGAGAGTGGTTACCTCCTTTGAATCACTCATATTGAATTTTTGAAGCATTTCATGTGTGTACTTTGATTGGTGCACATGGATACCATCGCGAGTTTGCTTGATTTCAAGTCCGAGGAAGAAAGTCAACTCTCCCACTAGACTCATTTCAAACTCACTCTCCATGTGTCCGATAAATTCACGTAAATAGCCCTTGTTGTTTGAGCCACAAATTATGTCATCGACATATACTTGGGCTACAAATATATTGTCACCATCTCTTCGTAGAAATAGTGTAGGGTCTATTTGACCTCTAACGAAACCCTTTTCAATCAAGAATGTCGACAACCGCTCATACCAAGCCCGGGGTACTTGTTTAGACCATAGAGTGCCTTCTTGAGCTGTACACGTGGTTTGGATATTTGGTACTCTCAAACCCTGGTGGTTGTTCGACATAGACTTCTTCCCTAATTAAACCATTTAGGAATGCCGATTTGACGTCCATTTGAAATAGTTTGAAGCCTCGATGTGCTGCAAATGCAAGCATCAATCGGATGGACTCTAATCGTGCCACGGGAGCATAAGTCTCATCATAATCAAGACCTTCAACTTGACTGTAGCCCTTGGCTACCAAGCGTGCCTTGTTTCTAATGATTTCTCCCTTGTGGTTTAATTTGTTCTTGAAGACCCATTTAGTTCCAATAATGGTGGTCTTCTTAGGTCTAGGGACTAAGTCCCAAACTTGACTCCTCTCAAACTGACCTAGTTCATCTTGCATTGCAATAATCCAATCGGGATCATTTAATGCTTCATCAATTTTCCTAGGTTCAATTTCGGAAATTAGAGCAACTTCATTATCCTTATTCCTGAAGAATGATCTAGTCCTAACCCCTTGATGGATGTCTCCAACGATTTGGTCTTGGATAACTAGAG
>JAGFNQ010000308.1:32591-80920 GCA_024364735.1 Boesenbergia rotunda | reverse complement strand
AGCTAGGTTTGACTTTGACTCTACATGTGAGAGTATGATGTTCCCCCTAGCTACATGATCTCTAATGAAGTGGTGTCTTACCTCAATATGTTTTGTCCTCGAATGATGGACCGGATTCTTGGTTAAGTTAATTGTGCTAATGTTATCACATAACACTTGCACACCCTTGTAACTCAATCCATAGTCCTCTAAGGTGTGGATCATCCACAACAATTGTGATATACACTCTCCCATGACGATATATTCTGCCTCGGTAGTGGAAAGAGCAACACAATGTTGCTTCCGACTTGACCAACTTACTAAAGACGATCCTAGGAATTGGCAGCCCCCACTAGTGCTTTTCCGATCCAACTTACATCCAGCGTAGTCGGAATCCGTATAGCCCATCAAATCAAAAGATTCGGTACGGGGATACCAAAGACCTACACCAATTGTGCCCTTGAGATATCTCAAAATTCGCTTAACAGCAATTAGGTGAGATTCCTTAGCACAGACTTGATACCTAGCGCACATACCTACAGCAAATAGTATATCTGGTCGACTAGCTGTAAGATATAGCAAACTACCTATCATGCTTTGATACTGAGTTAGATCAACGGGTTTACCACTCTCATCATTGTCTAATCTTGTGTTTGTAGCCATGGGAGTGGTTACCTCCTTTGAATCACTCATATTGAATTTTCGAAGCATTTCATGTGTGTACTTTGATTGGTGCACATGGATACCATCGCGAGTTTGCTTGATTTCAAGTCCGAGGAAGAAAGTCAACTCTCCCACTAGACTCATTTCAAACTCACTCTCCATGTGTCCGATAAATTCACGTAAATAGCCCTTGTTGTTTGAGCCACAAATTATGTCATCGACATATACTTGGGCTACAAATATATTGTCACCATCTCTTCGTAGAAATAGTGTAGGGTCTATTTGACCTCTAACGAAACCCTTTTCAATCAAGAATGTCGACAACCGCTCATACCAAGCCCGGGGTGCTTGTTTAAGACCATATAGTGCCTTCTTGAGCTTGTACACGTGGTTTGGATATTCGGTACTCTCAAACCCTGGTGGTTGTTCGACATAGACTTCTTCCCTAATTAAACCATTTAGGAATGCCGATTTGACGTCCATTTGAAATAGTTTGAAGCCTCGATGTGCTGCAAATGCAAGCATCAATCGGATGGACTCTAATCGTGCCACGGGAGCATAAGTCTCATCATAATCAAGACCTTCAACTTGACTGTAGCCCTTGGCTACCAAGCGTGCCTTGTTTCTAATGATTTCTCCCTTGTGGTTTAATTTGTTCTTGAAGACCCATTTAGTTCCAATAATGGTGGTCTTCTTAGGTCTAGGGACTAAGTCCCAAACTTGACTCCTCTCAAACTGACCTAGTTCATCTTGCATTGCAATAATCCAATCGGGATCATTTAATGCTTCATCAATTTTCCTAGGTTCAATTTCGGAAATTAGAGCAACTTCATTAGCCTCATTCCTGAAGAATGATCTAGTCCTAACCCCTTGATGGATGTCTCCAACGATTTGGTCTTGGGGATGACTAGAGGCTAATCTCGTTTGTCTTGGTGTTGGTGGTGCTTCTTGAACGAGTTCACTAGACACAAGTTCAGCCTCAGGATCCGGCTGCTCAACGAGTTGTCTAGGCTCACCGTCATCAGACTCATCACCATCAACAATACTCGGATTTTCATTCAAACTAAGTCTCCTTAGTTCGATTGGAACTCCTTCTACATTATCTGACTGGTCAATTGGTTTTAGAACTTCCTCAAAAACCACATCAGAAGACTCCTCAACTAGTCTAGTTCTCTTGTTGTAGACTTGGTAAGCTTTACTAACGAGGGAGTACCCGACTAGTATCCCTTCATCAGCTTTTGCCGTGAACTTTCCAAGGTGATCCTTGGTGTTTAGGATGAACACCTTACAACCAAACACCCTAAGATGTTTAACCGTAGGTGGTTTCCCAAACCAAAGTTCATGGGGAGTCTTTTCTAAAAACCTATGAATGAGAACTCGGTTTTGCACATAGCAAGCTGTATTAACAGCTTCAGCCCATAAGTAACTCGAGAGTGAGTACTCATTAAGCATGCTTCGTGCAGCCTCTTGAAGTGCACGGTTCTTCCTCTCTACAACACCATTTTGTTGTGGTGTTCTAGGAGTAGAGAACTCATGTCTATAACCCTTATCTTGATAAAATTCTAGAAACCTTTGGTTTTGAAATTCACCTCCATGATCACTTCTTATTGTCTTAATTGTTGAGGATTTCTCATTTTCAACCCTTCTACAAAAAGAAATGAAGATATCTAAGGTTTGATCCTTATGTTTTAAAAAGAAAGTCCAAGTATATCTAGTGAAGTCATCAATGATAACAAAACAATATCTACTTCCATTCAATGATATGATAGTGCTACAGTCAAATAAATCCATGTGAAGTAAATCTAAAGCATTGGAAGTACTTACAGTGCTTTTACCTTTGTGTGCAGATTTTGTTTGCTTACCCATTTGACACGCATCACATAATTTATCTTTTCCATACTCGATGCTCGGTAAGCCTCGAACTAGTCCCTTGTTGGCCAACTTCCGGATGTTCTTCATGTTCACATGTGCTAGCCTCCGGTGCCAAAGTGTGGACTCTTCTTGTTTTGACATGAAACACTTAGCAAGAGCATTAGTAGCACTTTTAAATGAAACTTGATAAATATTGTCTACTCTTGCTCCTACTAGTACCGTGTCCAAAGTGTCATTTTGTCTAACTAGACATTGACTTGGTTGGAAGTCAATTGTGTAACCCGTGTCACACAATTGACTGACACTTAGGAGATTAAACTTCATCCCCTTGACTAGAAGGACATTTGAGATTCTAAGACATCCGGATATTTGAATGTCTCCTATTCCTATGACCCTAAGGCTACCATTGTTACCAAATGATACATTACCTCTACTCTTCTTGTGAAATGTGGTAAACAATGATCTATCCCCGGTCATGTGTTTGGAGCATCCACTATCAACGAACCAAGTTGATAGATGCTCCCCCTCAATCACAACCTACACAATTCGAAAAATAGAAGTCTTAGGTACCCAAACCTTGGGACCTAATGCATCAACTAAACATGACTTAGGCACCCATGCCTTGACAACTTTCTTTTGAGTCTTGGGTGTCCTAGATTGTCTCATGTCAGTCCTAGACATGAGAGACACAAAAGAGGGTTCTTAGGGCGGTAACCAATACCGGCCCTATTGTAGACCGCTTTTTGGGCATTTAATATCATATCTAAGGTCTTAGAGCTATTTGAGAATTTCCCAAGAATATTCTTGAGCTTCTCAACTTCACTCTTCAAAGATTGGTTTTCCTCTACTAACCCATTATCATGCATATCACTGATTTCCTCAACCTTAGAGGATTTCAAAGTTCCAATTTCATGCTTCAGTGATTTAACTTCATCTTCTAGTAATTCAACATGCAAGTCATCAATGTTATCATCCCTAGAAGCTTTCAATTGATCAATTTCTAATTGCAATGCTTTAACTTTGTTTTTGGATTTCTTAAGCATACTAGTTAAACATGCAATTGCTCTATAACATTTTTCAAGCTCGGGAGAAGTTACCTCTTCATCATCCGAAGATGATGAAGCCGCGTTTGAGGAGCTTGAAGTTTCTTCACTGCTCTCCTCTCCAAGAGCCATGAGAGCCACTTGCCTTGTGCTCTTCTCCTCCTTCTCGTCATCGGATGAGCTAGAAGATGACTCATCCCAAGAAGCCTTCAATGCCTTCTTCTTCTTCTTGGATTTCTCTTCTTTTCTTTTAGGTTTCTCCTCCTTTTTAAGCTTCGGACATTCATTCTTGAAATGTCCTCTCCTACCACACTCAAAGCAAGATGCATTATTCTTATCAAGCTTGAATTCACTAGTGTTACCTTTCCTTTTGAAACGTCGGTCTCTTCGCATCATCCTTCGTACGAAGTTCGCCATCTCGGATGAAGAGGAACCACTGCCATCTTCCTCTGAGTTTGACTCGGATTCGGAGGAGGATGAAGATGATGAGATCTCTTTCTCCTTCTTCTTCTCCTTCTTCTTCTTAGTGATCCGGTCCCCTGCAACTAAGGCAATCCCCTTCTCCTTGGGGCCTTTGTTAGCCATTTCATGCAATTCCATCTCACAAAATAAGTCATCTAATTTTACAATAGATAAATCCTTGGATACTTTGTAGGCATCCACCATGGATGACCACAAAGCATTCCTTGGAAATGCTTTCAAAACATACCTCACAAGGTCACGATTTTCGACCTTTTCATCAATTGAATGAAGTCCATTAAGAACTTCCTTGAACCGGCTATGGAGCTCACTTACCGACTCATTCTCCTTCATGGAGAGATTTTGAAGTTGATTGAGGAACAAGTCCCTCTTTGCAATCCTCGAGTCCCGGGTGCCTTCATGGAGCTCTATGAGTTTGTTCCACAAGTCTTTTGCACTCGTGAAGGGACCAACCTTGATGAGTTGGTCTTTGTTCATGCCACATTGTAGAGTGACAACCGCCTTAGCATCGGCTTCACTCTTCCTTGTCTGTTCGGCAGTCCACCGAGATGATTCGAGTTCCTTGCCTTCATCATCCTTAGGAGGGATGAATCCTTCCTTCACCGCGAACCACGTATGGATATCCATCTTCAAATAATATTCCATCTTTGATCTCCAATATTGGAAGTCGGCGCCATCAAAGAATGGAGGTCGGGTGGTGGAAAAGCCTTCTCTCAAAGCCATCTTGTTGAGAACTCTCGGTTGTTAAGCCGTAAACAGAGCACCTTGCTCTGATACCACTTGTTGGGAACGAGATGGCTATAGAGGGGGGGTGAATATAGACAATCGCTTGCCCCTTGAAAACTTATCACGATTTCTGCAACTCAAATATCAGTAGCACAGCGGAAAGAATGGAAAACAGAATATGCAGAAAAACAAATGAGAGCAAAGCACACACAACTAGCAAGATCGCTAACAAGGAAGGTTTACAAGGTTCGGGGATAACTTGCCCCTACTCCTTGGCGTGCCCTTGAGGTGGGCGATCCCTTGATCGTCGGCAGATCAAGCCCCGGTTAACACCGGATATGAAGCAACCTCCTTCTCGGTGGAGAAACCTCTCCACAGTGTGTTTCAAACAATGATATATAATGAGCACAATGAAACAACAACAAGAAAGATCTTACTCAAACACTTAGCAAGGATTAAACACAGCAAGCTTCCCGAGCTCCACCCAGTGGCGATCTCACGCAGACCCCGTCTGCTTCGTGTCTTCCCACTGTCGGACTCCAAGCTTCTTGTTTTCTCCTTCAAGCGCTCAAGTATAATGTATGCTTCTCAATAGCTTGCTTAGAATGGATGAAGAACTCAAGAACAGCAAGCTTCTTTCAACAGAACGCAAGAACACACACACATTCAAAACTGAATCTGATCATCCTTTTTGTTTCTCCGCCAAGCGACAGATGACACCATCTCTGTAGCTCCCAGCTACTCCTCTGCCAACGCCAGCCTCTACTGAGCTATCTCTGGACTCACTGAGCTCCTCAGTCGAGCTCCAGTCCGCAGCTCGCCGTTGCAACCTGAGATGGGAAAAGGGACAAACCTGCTCCAAGGAAAGCACTCTTTGACTTCTCCTTGAGTGTTTGAATCCTCCCCTGTCACCTGAAACTCAATCAGAGCATTAGAGCAGAAGATCACAAAGCATATCACATACATCAGCAAATCGGATACGATCAGACGTTCTGACGACGTCTGACAGTGAAATTTGAATTAAAGTGATCGGTCACCGGACCGATCCAGGGTGTGTGGATCGATCACCAGACCGATCCACTGCTTTGCTGGGATTCCCAGCTCTCGCAGCTATACACGCCTGATCGGTCACCAGACCGATCAGGGTTGATCCTGATCGGTCACCAGACCGATCAGATTGGATCCTGATCGGTCACTCAGACCGATCAAAGCAGATGAACAGTTACTTTTTAATCAAATCCAAGATCCCTGATCGGTCACCGGACCGATCCAAGGCTCTGATCAGCAAGGGAACTCACTCACTGTTTGCTCCCTGATCGGTCGCCAGACCGATCAGGAGCAAGGCAGCGAGGAAGCAGCCTGCTCCCTGATCGGTCTCCGGATCGATCAGGAGCCACACAGTAGATTCCCAATCTCACTGTGCGCTCCCTGATCGGTCACCAGTCCGATCAGACATAGCTGGATCGGTCACCAGACCGATCCACTAAGGAGCAGCGTGCCAACAGTCTCTGATCGGTCACCAGACCGATCCAGTGACTATACCCAGCCCTCCAAGCTAGGGATTCATCCACCTTAGCCCTCCAAGCTAAGGATTTTTCCATCTAACTCTCCAAGTTGGGAATTTGCACCTAACCCTTCAAGTTAGGACTTTTCACCTAGCCCTCCAAGCTAGGACTTTTCACCTAGCCCTCCAAGCTAGGACTTTTCACCCAACTCTTCCGAGTTAGAACATCATCCAACCTAGCCCTCCAAGCTAGGCACCTGACCCTCCAAGCCAGGACTTTTTCACCTAATTCTCCAGGATGGGAATTTGCACCTAACCCTCCAAGTTAGGACTTTTCACCTAGCCCTCCAAGCTAGGACTTTTCACCCAACCCTTCCGAATTAGGACTTTTCCAACACCTAACCTCCCAGGTTAGGATTTTCCATCACCTAGCCCTCCATGCTAGGATTTTCCACACCTAACCTCCCAGGTTAGGATTTTCCAACATCATGCCTAATCCTCGATTAGGACTTAATCATAATCATCACAATCATCACACCTAACCTCCCAGGTTAGGATTTTCCATATCATGCCTAATCCTCGATCAGGACTTAATCATAATCCACCTAACCTCCCAGATTAGGATTTTCCATATCATAATCATCCTCCTAAACTAAAATCGTTGTCAACACCAAAACAACAATCAGGGCCAGACTGCATCAACAAACAAGACTTGAGGAGTTACTTAAACATTTTTCTAAAAGTGTTGAATCAGAGGATGATGTGTTATTAGTGTGTAAATTTTATATTTTGTATATATTTGTTTGTGTTTTATTTTCGTCTAGTACATATAAGGTTCCTCTAGGTCTTGTAGATATAGTAGATGATTATGACAATCTAGGTAGATTTAATTGGGTAGAAGCTATCCATCAATTTTTGTCTCCACAAATACCTAAGATTGGGGACTTATTTTCATCAACTCAGGGAAACGAGAGCACCACCAACCTCCCTCACCTAAAGGGATTTGCAGGGCTTTTGGCAGTGAGTAGAATTAGCTTGTTAAATTTTATAATATTTTGATGTCATTAATGTATTTGGCTGCAAAAATTTGTGTAGGTATGGTTTTTGGAGCATGTACCAATTCAAAAACCATTCAATGTTGAAGGGCCCCGAATAAATAAGTGGAGGAATATTCCTTCGCATATTAGTAGGGTGAGGGGCCTTGTCGACCGACTCTCGTCCGAAGAGGTAATTATTCTTAAATGTGATCTATCTGAGTTAGATAGAGAGGTAGTAACATTTGTGTACTTCGTAATTGACAGGTTATTGTTGAATTAATTCCTACCCTACATGAGAACACATTGTTTGAGAACCTTGATATCGGTGATGACATACCACGGCCAATGGAGACATCAGAAGGAGATGTTAGGCTATGTGGTGAATGCATTCTTAAGGACAACCGAATCAAGGAGCTAACAGAGGAGAATATATGTTTGAATGAAAGGGTTAAGGAATTACTTTCAATTATTGAAAAAAAGGCATGGAGGGTCAAGAAAGCTATCCTGTAGTCGATCCTCTTTCTGATCCAGTATCTTGTACACGTAGGAGAGGACGTGACCGAACTCGGTATGATTACAGGGATACTCCAATTGACAGTCCAGTATGGCACCAGCTTTTACCTAAGGGGAAGCGGGACAGGAAACAAATATCAATTCTTATGGACAAGGGAAAAAGGAAACTTAGTGAGGAGGATATGGATGAAGCAAGAGGAAACATTTACGATGTAATGGAAGTCATGTCTGAAGAAGACATAGAGGAGGAAACAAGAAGAACCTCCGAACTATACAAAACGAGGCAACAAGGCATTGATGTAAGTGTGTTAATTTCATTTAAAATACATCAATTGTATTGAATTTGGTCAATAATTAGTTTGGGCTAAATAAATTTTATTGATGTAGTTTGTGAAGAAACATTTTATGAATACAAAGAAGAAAAATAAAAATAAAGAAGTGGTCTACCTGATAAATAGATTGGAGAATCTAAAGTAAGTTACAAAATATTATAGTTTAGGTTAGTTTTTATATATTCTCTTATGTAATATATAATCATATCAATTTACATGGCAGGTTGGCAAATGAATTTATCTGGGAGGATGCACCCTTTGCTTTGAATTTGCATTCATTCTTACAAATCCTCAATGGAGAGGTTTTTACAAAAGGCGAGGTCATTGATGCCTTTTGTAAAATTTTATTTAGAGGAGCATCCGCATGTGGTAGGCCATACAACAAGTCAATATATTGTTCAACCTTCTTCACAGTAAGTGATGTATATTAATTAAACAGATATATTGTACAAGACCTAATATTATGATATGGGTATTATTAATTTTGTGAATGCATATTTGTAGGCATCAATCAGATCGTCAAGAAAGATTTCCCTGCAACAAGTGATGAAGACTGATATGCTTGAACAAGGGTTTAGATTTATTTTAATCCCTTTGTGCAGTGATAATACACACTTTCACTTGTTGGCGGTGGATACAGAATCCATGACTTTTAATCATTTTAATTCTCTTGCTAGTGGTCGTAAATATAAGCATGAATTATGACACAGCGGTGAGCTACCTTCCTTTATTCTTATATATGGTCATCATTTTCTCTAAAATGTCATTGATGGTGATTAATAAATTCATGATATGTTTGACAGGTAAAAGAACTTAAACAATATACTTGCGAGGAACTTACGGTTATTCATCCGTATCTACAAAGTCATCATCCCTTGGATAAATGGCCCTCCGTCAGACAAAAATGTCCCCAACAAGAACATAGGTAACTAAATGAGGAAGAACTTTCTTATTTTTTAAAATAAGAAAGTATTTTATAAACCCACTTATTAAAATCTAAAAAAGTGTTTGTTAATTTCAGCGTGGACTGTGCCTTCTTTGTCATGCAATATGTTCGATGTCTCCTATATGATGAGAAGATGGATTTCAAACAAGGAGACATGAGTAGAATCAGATTTGAGCTGACAGTTAATATTCTGAGAGACATGTTTTGTAAAACTTGAGATAATCTGAAAACTGTATTGGTGATGTAAAAATCCATTGCTGTTGATTGACATCCATTTGTATGGAAAAATCTCCTTATGTGGATGTTGTTATGATTATGTAGATGTTGTTATTCTATATAATATATTGTCAACAAAAACAAAACAATTGGGTGATGTTTATTCAAATCCAGTTGTTGCACTGTTGTGTGCCAAGTGATACGGTCAGATATAATAACTGATAATGCATTGTTGTGTGCCAGTTGCTGCACTGTTGTGTGCCAAATGATCTATTCTATCACATCTTGTAGGTAAATATAGATTATTATTCTAAAAATCATTATATAATCTAATCAACAATATATATTATATAAATCAGATATAGGAAAACCTATAGGATGATATATTCTGTCACTGTTGGGTTATGCACTGTTTTGAGCAAAACCCACTGATGGAACTAAACTAAACCTATAGGTTTGGAAAAAATTATAATTTGATGTTTCGGACACCTAATCTACATTCTCCAACCTCAACTCAAACTACTGATAATGGATTTTCAGAAATCCAGATATGGGAGGGCCATCAGTGGGTTTTGCTCAAAACCCACTGATGGAACTAAACTACACCTATACTTTGGAGAAAATTATAATTTGAGGTTTCCGACACCTAAAATACTTTCTCCAACCTGATCCCTAACTGTTGATAATTTTTTTTCATTAATTCAGATATGGGATGTCCATCAGTGGGTTTTGCTCAAAACCCACTGATGGAACTAAATTACACCTATAGGTTTGGAAAAAATTATAATTTGATGTTTCCGACACCTAAAATACTTTCTCCAACCTCATCAATGGGTCCTTCAGTGGAGTTGAGGTGTTACAAACCTCAAATTATAATTTCAGGCCCACATTGGGCCTGAAATAACTTTATTTCAGGCCCAAGGTGGGCCTGAATAAAGTTATTTCAGGCCCAACGTGGGCCTGAAATACATTTATTTCAGGCCCACGGTGGGCCTGAAAGAAGACAATTCAGGCCCAGCGTGGGCCTGAAATAAAAATATTATTTGAGGACCACCCTTAACCATATAATATTTTGACTTCATCCCCCAAGTTGGATTACATATTTTATCCCTAAACCCTAAAATACTCTCTCCAACCTCACCCCTAAATAGTGATAATGGTTTTGTAGAAATCCAGATATCGGAGGTCCATTTGTGGGTTTTCAGCAAAACCCACTGATGGAAATAAACTAGACCTATAGCTTTGAAAAAAATTATCATTTGAGGTTTAGGACACCTAAAATACTTTCTCCAACCTCAACCCTAACTACTGATAATGGTTTTTCAGAAATCCAGATATGGGAGGTCCATCAGTGGGTTTTGCTCAAAACCCACTGATGGAACTAAACTACACCTATAGGTTTGGAAAAAATTATAATTTGAGATTTAGGACACCTAAACTACTTTCTAGAACCTCAACCCTAACTACTGATAATGGATTTTCAGAAATCCAGATATGGGAGGTCCATCAGTGGGTTTTGCTCAAAACCCACTGATGGAACTAAACTACACCTATAGGTTTGGAAAAATTTATAATTTGATGTTTCTGACACCTAAACTACTTTCTAGAACCTCAACCCTAACTACTGATAATGGATTTTGAGAAATCCAGATATGGGAGGTCCATCAGTGGGTTTTGCTCAAAACACACTGATGGAACTAAACTACACCTATAGTTTGGGAGAAAATTATAATTTGAGGTTTAGGACACCTAAAATACTTTCTCCAACCTCATCCCTAACTGTTGAAAATGCTTTTTCACAAATCAAGATATGGGAGGTCCATCAGTGGGTTTTGCTCAAAACCCACTGATGGACCTATAGGTTTGGAAAAAATTATAATTTGATGTTTCCGACACCTAAAATACTTTCTAGAACCTCAACCCTAACTACTGATAATGGATTTTCAAAAATCCAGATATGGGAGGTCCATCAGTGGGTTTTGCTCAAAACCCACTGATGGAACTAAACTACACCTATAGGTTTGGAAAAAATTATAATTTGATGTTTCTGACACCTAAACTACTTTCTAGAACCTCAACCCTAACTACTGATAATGGATTTTCAGAAATCCAGATATGAGAGGTCCATCAGTGGGTTTTGCTCAAAACCCACTGATCGAACTAAACTACACCTATAGGTTTGGAAAAAATTATAATTTGAGGTTTAGGACACCTAAACTACTTTCTAGAACCTCAACCCTAACTACTGATAATGGATTTTCAGAAATCCAGATATGGGAGGTCCATCAGTGGGTTTTGCTCAAAACCCACTGATGGAACTAAATTACACCTATAGTTTGGGAGAAAATTATAATTTGAGGTTTAGGACACCTAAAATACTTTCTCCAACCTCATCCCTAACTGTTGGAAATGCTTTTTCACAAATCAAGATATGGGAGGTCCATCAGTGGGTTTTGCTCAAAACCCACTGATGGACCTATAGGTTTGGAAAAAATTATAATTTGATGTTTCCGACACCTAAAATACTTTCTAGAACCTCAACCCTAACTACTGATAATGGATTTTCAGAAATCCAGATATGGGAGGTCCATCAGTGGGTTTTGCTCAAAACCCACTGATGGAACTAAACTACACCTATAGGTTTGGAAAAAATTATAATTTGATGTTTCTGACACCTAAACTACTTTCTAGAACCTCAACCCTAACAACTGATAATGGATTTTCAGAAATCCAGATATGGGAGGTCCATCAGTGGGTTTTGCTCAAAACCAACTGATGGAACTAAACTACACCTATAGGTTTGGAAAAAATTATAATTTGAGGTTTAGGACACCTAAACTACTTTCTAGAACCTCAACCCTAACTACTGATAATGGATTTTCAGAAATCCAGATATGGGAGGTCTATCAGTGGGTTTTGCTCAAAACCCACTGATGGAACTAAACTACACCTATAGTTTGGGAGAAAATTATAATTTGAGATTTAGGACACCTAAAATACTTTCTCCAACCTCATCCCTAACTGTTGAAAATGCTTTTTCACAAATCAAGATATGGGAGGTCCATCAGTGGGTTTTGCTCAAAACCCACTGATGGAACTAAACTATACCTATAGGTTTGGAAAAAATTATAATTTGATGTTTCCGACACCTAAAATACTTTCTAGAACCTCAACCCTAACTACTGATAATGGATTTTCAGAAATCCAGATATGGGAGGTCCATCAGTGGGTTTTGCTCAAAACCCACTGATGGAACTAAACTAGCCCTATAGCTTTTGACAAATTTATAATTTGAGGTTTCTGAGACCTAAAATAGTTTCTAGCACGTCAATCCTAACTACTGATAATGGATTTTCAGAAATCCAGATATGGGAGGTCCATCAGTGGGTTTTGAGCAAAATCCACTGATGGAACTAAACTACACCTATAGGTTTGGAAAAAATATAAATTTGAGGTTATGGATACCTAAAATACTTTCTCCAACCTCATCCCTAACTATTGATAATGGTTTTTCAGAAATCCAGATATGGGAGCCCATCAGTGGGTTTTGAGCAAAACCCACTGATGGAACTAAACTACACCTATAGCTTTGGAAAAAATATAAATTTGAGGTTATCGACATCTAAAATACTTTCTCCAACCTCATCCCTAACTGTTGATAATACTTTCTCCAACCTAAAATACTTTCTCCAACCTCATCCCTACTTTCTCCAACCTATAGCTTTATTTCAGGCCCACCTCGGGCCTGAAATATCTTTATTTCAGGCCCACGTTGGGCCTGAAATAACTTTATTTCAGGCCCAAGGTGGGCCTGAAATAAAAACATTTCAGGCCCATAGTGGGCCTGAATTAAATATTATTTGAGGACCACCCTTAACCATATAATATTTTGACCTCTTCCCCCAAGTTGGATTACATATTTTATCCCTAAAGCCTAAAATACTTTCTCCAAACCTCACCCCTAACTACTGATAATGGTTTTGTAGAAATCCAAATATGGGAGGTCAGCAAAACCCACTGATAGAACTAAACTTGACCTATAACTTTGAACAAAATTATAATTTGAGGTTTCGAACACCTAATCTACATTCTCCAACCTGAACCCTAACTACTGATAATGGTTTTTCAGAAATCCATATATGGGAGGTCCATCAGTGGGTTTTGCTCAAAACCCACTGATGGACCTCCCATATCTGGATTTCTGAAAAACTATTATCAACAGTTAGGGATAAGGTTGGAGAAAGTATTTTAGGTGTCCATAACCTAAAATATATAATTTTTCCAAAGCTATAGGTGTAGTTTAGTTCCATCAGTGGGTTTTGCTCAAAACCCACTGATGGACCTCCTATATCTGGATTTCTGAAAAACCATTATCAACAGTTAGGGATGAGGTTGCAGAAAGTATTTTAGGTGTCCATAACCTCAAATTTATATTTTTTCCAAACCTATAGGTGTAGTTTAGTTCCATCAGTGGGTTTTGCTCAAAACCCACTGATGGACCTCCCATATCTGGATTTCTGAAAAACAATTATCAACAGTTAGGGATGAGGTTGGAGAAAGTATTTTAGGTGTCCATAACCTAAAATATATAATTTTTCCAAAGCTATAGGTGTAGTTTAGTTGCATCAGTGGGTTTTGCTCAAAACTCACTGATGGACCTCTGACGGACCCAAAATGACTGTCACGAAAGTGGGTCTCAAATTTAGAAATTTATAAAGTGCTGGAAACCCTTTTACAAGCAAAAATATAAGAATGTAGCAAAGGGGCCACAGGTCGTATTTTTCTCGGGGATAGTTGTCGTGCTTGATTCAAACTTGTAGTTATGTGTCGTTTTTGGGGTTTCAATTAAGTAATTGGATTTTAGTTTTGGGATACAATCGAAATTGAAATTGCAATTGAAAATGAAAATGAAATGAAAATGAAAGATAATTAACAATGGAACTAACAAGAAATTTGCATTTAAGAACTCGACCTAATGTAAACCTAATCACCCAAGGTACTTAACCAATTCAGAAAACAAAGCTCAATTTGAATGCAAACAACACTAATCTGAAATATAGAGGCAGATATGGCAAATTTCGGAAATGACAAAGCTAAGACAAATCAATGCAAAAGGAATTAGAAATTTCACAAGCAACAAATATCTATCAAGCATGCAATGTTTTTTTTTTTTTGGAAGCCAATCACTGCCCAGAATTTTTTCAGAATTAGGTGGATTCAAACTTATTGATTCGAACGCAGTCACATGCCACAAAACAAGCTAACTTTGGATGCAAATGAATTCAAGGAAGTTGGCACGCTAGGGAGAACTTTTGTGCCAAAAACTAGCTCTAAATCAAGGAATAAGTGGATTTTCGGCTCAAGTGTTCACACTAAGTGATTCAATTGGAAAACAATGGTGTTAAGAAAGAACTAAACAAGACTAAAGTGGGAAATCGGAAACTGAGATCAAAACCAAAGAAACAAGGTAAATTCAGAAATGAAAAGGGCTGAAATTTTAGATGCAAATTGAAAGGGAAAAACTATTGATTTCTCTGTTTTTGCAAATGCTTAGAGGCTGAGCTAGCTAACATAGACTGAGTACATGTGACTGATCTAGGAGCAAAGAAGTTTCAGCTAGCACTTACTTAACAAACTAATGAAAGGGAATGAAAACAGAAAACACCAAGTCGAAAATAGATTAAACAGAAAACAGATTTGATTTCCTTTTTTTTTCAGACTTTAAATGGCAAGCAATTCGAAACTAAATTCTATGTTAATTATGCAAGCTATCTATCTAATGCTAGAGATGATATTAACTACTAAGAAACTCAGAAACAACTCGAAAATAGGAAATCTAAAGCAAATTTCGAAACTGAATGGTTTTTCTTCAGAAATCAATTGGCACGCAGCAAATCAATTGGCACGCAGCAAATTAACTAAGAACTAAACTGAAATTCAATCTATTAATTCACTAAACAAGTGTCTCGATTACTCTACTTGCCGAATTGAAACTAACTTACAGCTAAGAGCTTAAAATTCGAAAAACTCAGTAACTACAACAGATTTTCAGAACAGAACAGTGCAGTAATGGACAGAACACAAAAACTACAGCTAAAACAGAAATGAAACCAATAAATCTACTCCTCGATTCCTTCCAAAGCTCAGATACTCTTTGGTTGTCAAGCAAAGGAGAGCTCGAACCCGCAAGCTCAGCAAATCATGGGGAAAAACTCATCAGCGATTGAATACAGCTCAAACTGCCCATTTCTGAAATTTCCATGCGATTTCTTCGTTTCAGCTGTGTCTGCGTGCGTGGGTGGATGGATGACGATCCAAGCTACTCAGGGAACCCCTCTGGATTGCTTAGATGGAAGTTGGTAGAGCACAGCCGATCCGAAGAGTGTTAATTTGACAGAGCTGTAGAAACCTCTCACAAACTCTGTTCTTGAGCAATCTTGATCCGGAAACAAAACTGATGAACTTCCCGATGACCTAGAATGTGAGTTCAGCAAGAAAAACGAGTGGTCGCGCCTTGGATTGAAAGAAACAAGCTAAGGATGAAGGAAGAACACGAAGAACATGGTTTGCGGCGAAGAACTCTGAAGACGCGACAAAGCTTGCTGCGCAGGAAAATTTCCTTAAATAATAACCAGTGGACGGCTCAGATTTGTTTGCTTCAATCCAACGGCTGATTTTCATCTGATTTGAGCCAAACTTTGATGATGGTGATCTGAGGTCAGGATCTAGCTCGTGGTAGCTCGGATCCTCCAGATATGCAACGGACGGTCCAGATCAACTCTATCTGTGATTGGACGCTCTAGAGCCCTCCAAGCTTGATCCAACGGTTGATTGAGCTCTGATTGTGGTGAAACCTTCAGATCTTGATCAGGGTGCTTGATCAACCCTAGCCCTAGCTCGGATGGCTTCAGATCATCCCGGATGGCTCAGATCTAGCCGCTTTCGAATCGAACGGCCCAGATTTAATCGTGATCTTGATAATCTGATCCGGGTCACTTCCGACTCGAGTTTGACCCAATATGCTCTAGGTCCAGGAACCTTTCATGCCTACAAAAATAAATCAAGAATTTAGTGGCCAATTAACTCAAATATGTGTAATTTTGCATTTAAGTCCAAAATATGAATAAGTTCTAAAACCTAGGCAATTTCACAATTTTAGCAATAAAAACATAGATCAAACATGGATTTAAGCAACTCAAATGATCAATAAAATAGAATCTATCAACTCCCCCACACTTAGCCTTGAGCGTCTCGCGAAAACAATAAATATGTATCCCCTAGATTTACTTAAGCATACTTAGAAGCAATTGAAAAGAAATTACCTAGGGTTGCCAATTCTCATAAATCTAAGCTCTATGGATTACTATCTTGTCCTTAAATCAACAACTTGGCCCTTTTCATCTATCATGAGTCATTGAGATGAATCTAAATCACTAGCCTTTCAAGGAAAATAGTGGTGGCTCTCTCCTTAAATTCTAAGTTGATGATGGATGTGGAGCTCACTCAAACACACATGCTTCTTGCACTACCATAGGCTTGCTTATTATCTACTCTCTACCATTTATCATGATAGGATCAACATCTACAAAAACAATTGAAAGACATAGAAAATGATAAGAAATAGAGTAAAAGCTAAGAAAATGGAAATTTTGATAAAGTGGAAGACTTGAGTGCTTGGGGATATTTTTGATGCTCTTTGCTCTCCATGCAGTCCCCTAATGATCTCCAATAGTGTTGTGAAGTAAACTCTTGCCTTGCACTTCCAAAATTCAATAAAAATCCCTCACTAGTCCCTTTGTGCCAATTGCCTACCTTGCGTGCCAAATTCCTTTCTTCATTCTTTTTTTTTTTTGTTCTCATTCGGTTCAGTCATGCTGTGCCCAATTCCACATCAGAATCAATTCTAACCCCTACTAATGCCGTGAGCTTCCAAGGAATACCACTTGCTCAATTTTTTTTCTTCTTATCTTTAGCTGCATTTTTTTTTCTGCTTCATGGTTCGATTTCCACTCCATGCAGCTGATTTCAGAACTTGCCATTCTTCTATTGCTCCTCAACAGTTAGCAACCAAAGTTTGTATCAGCAACACTTAATTTGGACAGATTTTTCCAGCATTGTTTTCAGATCTGTCCAGTTCACAAAAATTCTCTGTTTTGGCACTGATTTCTGCATTTGATCTGATTTTCCTCACTCTGTGTCAATTCCAATTTCATCAGCCTTCAAATCAGGTTGTCTTCAGCTGGAAATCAGATTGTCTCAGCTGCTACTCAGATTTTAGCACTTGACAGCTGCAAATTTCTGATTACATGCTATTTAAAACCTTGGCACAGCTTTGCTCATTTGTCCAGATTTGTTTCAGATTTGTCCAGCCGAATTCAGCAGCTTGAGTTCAGCAGCTGCTCAGCTTGATTTCAGCTTCAATGAATCCGTTTCCAAGTTGATACCTCTTCAAATTCCTGATGGCAGCATCATATCATATTCAGCTCACTTCTTTCCATTTTCTGCACAACTGTTTTTGACTCAAATTCCAGCACAGATTCTCTAAAATGATAAGATTTGGTCAGCTGCAATTCTCTATCATTCTCAACCTTTCTGCCTTCGATTCCTGGTAATTTCCAATTAGTTTTGCTTTTAATCCTTTGTCAACAGCCCCTGAAAGCCCATTTCAGTTGCAAGGTGGCACAAACTGTCTCACTATAATGCAATCTGATTTTCATTCTTTTCTACTGCCCTTTTCCGCTTGTATTCTCAATTTACTGCTCTCCATAATCTCCGATAGCTGTCGAATGATTTGGCTTAAGTTCTTACCAGCAAACATTGCAATAAATTCAGTTTCAGCTCACATTATCTGCACAAACTGCACAGATTTCTTTCATACTTGCCACTTTGTTCCTTTTGTTTCTCTTTTCTGTTTTTCTCTTTTGGGTTCAGTTATATTGTGGCCATGCTTCAACCTTCATCAGAAACAACTTTGACCCAGCCTTCCGTGAGCTTCAAGTGGACTGATCAGCACCCTTTGGCACAAAGAAATGCAGCTCCAAGTTGACCAATTTCTGCACACTTTAGCTTGGCACAGATTCAGCACAAATTTTAGCTTCACTTCCAGATCTGATTTCTCCAATTCCTTCACAAACAATCCTTCAAGATATTCCATAAGTCGCAGCCCACTTATCTCAGCATCTACCCTTGATATTCAGCTCTGAATTCTCAGCTGTTCAACTTGCAATGCAGTGCAGTTTCAGATTTTACAGCCCTTGCATCATTAAGATTAGTAAAGCTGTAAAGAAACTCAGTTTAGTTGCAATCCATCAATCTCGTATCTTCACAGCTGCCTTTCAGCAATTCCGAATTCCAATTTCATCCCTTCACTGCATTGTAATCTCTGCTTTCACTGCACCTTGATCAGCTCTACAAATTGCAGCAGCATTCCATCAACTCCAAATAACTGTCGGCAGTGCAGATTTGTTTTAATCAGCTGCAGATTCAAGTTGCAGCTAAGTCTCTACTCAAATTCTCTTCAACTTGTTCACTTTTCCTTTGCAATTTGGCTTCCAAACTTTTAAATAAACTTTTTTATAAATTCTGATCAAACATCATCTACACATTGCTAATACCCAACTGCCTAAACAATTTTTGCACTTAGACTTCTGATCTGTCCAGCTGCATTTAAGCTTCTTTTCAACACATTTCTGATTTTTTCTATCAGCTGCAAATTTAGCTGCTTGCAAGTGGAGTTCTTTTGAGCACAGATTCTGATCCCAGATTTTCTAATCGGATCAATTGCTGCACAGATTCTCAATTCCAGCTCCATGGTCATGCTTCTTAGTTGCCATTCCTTTGGTTTTTCTTCAAGGTATGATCAAGACTCTAGATGCTCCACTTGCTTCATCCTCTTGCTCACAAAAAAAAAACTTTTTTTTTGTTTTTTTTGTTTTTTTTTCTTTTTCGAAAATGATGATGCTCTTTGATAAAAATTGCTTCCCTATCACTAGTCACTCCCCCACACTTAAAACTTTGTCCGTCTCGGGCAAACTAGTATCAAGAAAACATCCCAAGCAAACAAATCCATAGAAGAATTAGGGTTAAGATTAGCAATAAGGAAAGGTAAATAGAATAGACATGACAAATTGATGTGGAAAGGTAAATAAAATGAGTAGTCCCTATAGATGTGATTCAATCATTGAAATATGGTTTCAAAAGAACCTAAGCAAGTTCTAGAGTACAATAACATGTGTGTATCACAAAATAAGGCTAATCTCACTAGGTAAAAACAATTCGTTCCCAAGTCCTCAATTAAGATTTCGAAAGCCAAGTAGTACTCAAATATCCAAGATTTCATCCATGAGTCAAACCCTAAGTTTTGACAACCAAATTTAATTTATTTTCAAAAGACTCTAAAATGCTATGGAGAAAATCTAAAGGGATACTTTTATTTCTACTCATGCACAAATGCTAAAAACATAAGACATGATATTTACAATGAAGAATTTTATTTGAACTTAAAAGTATCTACTTGAGAAAACTTCTTGTTCATGCAAACTTGAAGTTATTTTCGCAAAAAGTAAGGAAATGGTATATACAAAGAAAAATGAGTGCAAAATTTAGTGAACTCCCCTTTCAAGTTGGGTAGATAGCGTCCTCAACGTACACATCCTCCACCTCTAGCTCCTTTAGTTCTTCAAGATACCTCTTGAGCCGGTGGCCATTAACTTTCCACACCAATCCATTAGCTTCGTCCCTAATTTCAAAAACTCCATAGGGAAAAATATTAGTTATAATGAATGGACCTTCCCACCTTGATCTCAACTTACCTCTTATCAATTTCAATCTTGACTTGTATAATAGCACTTTGTCACCAATTTGAAATTCCTTGTCCACAATGTGCTTGTCATGAAATTTCTTAGTCTTCTCCTTGTAGATCCTTGAATTCTCAAATGCTTCCAACCGGATTTCTTCAAGCTCTTGAAGTTGCAACTTCCTTTCTTCTCCCACCTTAGTAGCATCAAAATTGCAAGCTTTAACCGCCCAATACGCCTTATGCTCAACCTCTACAGGTAAGTGGCATGATTTCCCATACACAAGTCTATAAGGTGACATTCCAATGGGTGTCTTGTAAGCGGTGCGATATGCCCATAAAGCATCTTCAAGCCTTTTACTCCAATCCTTCCTATGAGGTCCCACAGTTTTTTCCAATATGGATTTGACTTCTCTATTCGACACCTCGGCTTGTCCATTTGTTTGGGGATGATAAGCAGTAGAAACTTTATGTAATACCCCGTACTTATTAAGAAGAGCCTTCATGTGCTTATTGCAAAAGTGGGATCCTTGGTCACTTATGATAGCTCTTGGAATACCAAACCTGCAAAAAATGTTTGACCTGACAAAACTAACAACCACAGATGAATCATCAGTCTTGGTGGGAATGGCCTCCACCCATTTTGAAACATAATCAACAGCTAAAAGAATGTACAAGAATCCAAAAGAAGCAGGAAATGGTCCCATAAAATCTATACCCCACACATCAAATATTTCACAAAATAGAATAGCTTGTTGAGGCATTTCATTTCTAGCACTTATGTTTCCTGTTCTTTGACATCTATCACAACATGTACAAAACCTATATGAATCTCTAAACAGGGTGGGCCAGTACAATCCACATTCTAATATTTTTCTAGCAGTCCTCTGTGGTCCAAAATGCCCACCACATGCTGAAGAATGGCAAAAAGTGAGTACAGAATGAAACTCATGATTTGGTACACATCTCCTAATGATTTGATCACTACAAAATTTCCACAAGTAAGGATCATCCCACACATAATATTTTGCATCACTTTTAAATTTATCCTTTTGAGCTTTCGAAAAGTGTGTAGGAAAAACATGAGCTACAAGAAAATTCACTAAGTCTGCATACCAAGGTGACTCACCATGCATCTGTAAAAGCTGCTCATCTCTGAAATCATCATCTATGGCCGTGGGATCTCCATCTCCCTCCAATCTGCTCAAATGGTCCGCTACTAAATTTTCCTTGCCACTCTTGTCTCGTATCTCCAAGTCAAACTCCTGTAGTAATAGCATCCATCTAATAAGCCTTGGCTTCGCATCTGGTTTCTTCAGGAGGTACTTCAATGCTGCATGATCAGAAAACACAACAACATGAGAACACAATAAATATGATCTGAATCTATCTAAAGCAAAAACTATGGAAAGAAGCTCCTTTTCAGTCGTGGTGTAATTGGCTTGGGCGGCATCTAGGGTTTTGGAGGCATAGGAAATGACATGTGGTGCTCCATCTACCCTCTGTGCTAATACAGCTCCCACTGCAAAATTAGAAGCGTCACACATTAATTCAAAAGGTAAAGACCAATCAGGTGATGTAATAATAGGAGCTGAGGTAAGAGCCTCCCTGAGTCTATGAAAAGTTTCTTTGCATTTTTCATCAAAATGGAACTCAACATCTTTCTGCAGAAGTCGTGACAAGGGCCGAGCAATCAAGCTAAAATCTCTAATAAATCTGCGGTAAAATCCTGCATGTCCAAGAAAAGCTCGAATATCCCGTACGCATACGGGGTAAGATAAAGAAGAAATAACACTGATTTTAGCAGGATCTACCTCAATACCTTTCTGAGAGACTATGTGTCCAAGTACTATCCCATGCTCTACCATAAAGTGGCATTTTTCAAAATTCAAAACAAGGTTAGTTTCAATGCAACGATGTAAAACCCTAGACAAGTTATTCAAACATGAATCAAAAGACGTGCCATAAACTGAAAAATCATCCATAAATACCTCCATGCAGTCCTCTAGCAACTCACCGAATATACTCACCATGCATCTCTGAAAGGTACCGGGTGCGTTGCAGAGTCCGAAGGGCATACGTCTGTAGGCGAATGTACCAAAGGGACAAGTGAAGGTGGTCTTCTCTTGGTCCTCTGGATCTATGCAAATCTGAAAATAGCCTGAAAATCCATCCAAGAAACAGTAGTGTGACTTCCCTGCCAGTCTCTCAAGCATCTGATCAATGAATGGTAGAGGGAAGTGATCTTTCCTTGTGACCTTGTTGAGTTTCCTGTAATCAATGCAGACTCTCCAGGAATTCTTGACTCTGGTGGGTACTAATTCATTACTTTCATCTGCCACCACGGTCACTCCAGATTTCTTAGGCACCACATGAATAGGGCTAACCCACTGACTGTCAGAAATAGGGTAAATGATCCCTGCCTGTAGAAGTCTAGTCACCTCTTTCTTTACTACATCCAAAATAAGTGGGTTGAGCCTCCTTTGTGGTTGCCTCACAGGTTTGACATTTTCCTCTAAAAAGATCCTGTGCATGCAGATAGCTGGGCTGATACCTGGTATATCTGATAGTGTCCACCCAATTGCCTTTTTGTAGTGCCTCAGGACTTGCAATAATTTCTCTTCTTGTTCTGACTCCAAATGCTGTGCAATAATAACAGGAAAAGTCTGCTCCTCTCCTAGGTATGCATACTTTAAGTGACCTGGTAATGGCTTCAATTCACTCTGGTCCTCTTCAGTAGAAATAAGTGGTCCCTGGGGCTTAGTGCAATCCCCTACACTCTGAATATCAGTAAAAATAGGTGATCCTTGGGGCTCTGTGCAATCCCCTACACCTAGAAAAATGTCACCAGCTGGAAGTGTGTCTGAAATGTCTTCTGAAAAATCCTCAGTATCAGCAGTCAATACTCTCTCAGCCTCCTCTGAATCAACAGCTCCCCCAGAAAAATCATCTAGAAATCCCTCAGTCTCCAACTCAGTCTGCGCCAGCTCCTCTAGAATGTCCATGCTCATGATAGAGTGGTCCTCTCTTGGATGCTTCATGGTATCAAAAAGGCTGAACTGTACAACCATGTCTCCAATCTCCATAGAAAGTGTCCCGGCATACACATCAATCTTTGTTCTGGCCGTCTTCAGAAAAGGCCTGCCTAAGATCAGTGGAGAATGGTGTGCCAAGTAATCTCCCTCCATATCCAAAATATAAAAATCAGCAGGAAATATAAGCTCCTTTACCTTCACCAAGACATCTTCAATCATACCTGCTGGGTGGGTCTGACTCCTATCTGCTAGCTGTATCACCACGCCAGTGGGCTGTAAAGGACCTATGCCAAGCATCTGAAAAACTGACTTGGGCATCACATTTATCGAAGCTCCTAGATCTAACATAGCATCGTGGAATATGGTGCTCCCTATCTCACAAGAAACAGTGAATACCCCCGGATCTTCACACTTCTGAGGAATAGTGTGGATAAGTGCTGAGATGTTCTTCCCAAAGCTGACCAATTCATTTTCCTTGAGTCTCTTTTTATGAATACAAAGATCCTTCAAAAACTTAGCATATTTGGGAATCTGCTTGATCATGGTCAACAAAGGTACATTGATCTCCACCTTGCTAAATAGCTCCACTAACTCATTGAATTCTTTGGCTTTCTCTTCCTCCATTTGCTTTTTGGCATGTTTTCTCTGCTGTGGAAAGGGTAAAGGAACCCTAAATTCATCAACCTTGGCCGGAGGTAAAGAAGCAGATGCTGAATTCTGCTGTGCTGTCCCCTGCGTAGCAGCTGCTGTCCCATGCGTCTTGGCATCGATTTCTTCTCCGTTTGCCACCAAATTTGGAGGGTTGCTTGAGGATTGAGTTGGGAACGGGCTAGGGTTGGAATCAGCCGAATTTGAACTCATTTCAGTGTGGTTTTGGGCCGGAATTTGAGAAGCTGTCCGGCTGCCTGAAAATTCTGCTCTTGGACTCTTCGGTGATGTTGTAACCTTCCCACTTCTCAAAGTTATCGCACTCACATTCCCTTTGGGATTAGGAACGGTTTGGGAAGGGAGTTGGCTTGATCCTTGAGCTTGATTTTGGTTAATTCCACTAGCCAATTGCCCTAATTGCCTCTCAACGTTTTGATTGTATTGTTGTTGATGTTGTTGTTGTTGAAGAACTTGTTGTATTTGTTGTTGTTGAGCTTGTTGTTGCTGCATCATCTGTTGAAACATATCCTCAACCCTCAGTTGGGACGCATTTCCTCCACTTGAGCTTCCACAACCTCCTTGGTTAGAATAGCTCCTTGCTTGACCTTGAAAAGATGAGTTAGTTGGCTGAAATTGTGGAGCTTGCTGATTCTGTTGAAAACCATGCTGTTGGGGCTGATTAAAGAACTGATTAGAGGGTTGATATGCTGGGAAATTTTGCTGAGAGGTGTACCCTTGAATGCTCTGATTTGGAGCTTGAAAATTAGGTGGTGAGGGCTGAAAATTTTGGCTTTGAAACCCTTGGTTGTAGGGCTGAAAATTCTGCATCATGGGCTGTGATGGTTGAAAATTCGATTGGTTTTGAGCTGGAAAAGCTGGGAATGAGTGCCATCCTTGCTGCCCTTGATAAGATTGCTGGAATTGAGGATCAAATGGCTGAAATTGTTGCTGAAAATGTTGAGAATTAGGTTGAAATGAAGGCTGAAAACTTGGATTTGATGGCTGAAATTGTTGCTGGTTGATTTGAGTTTGTTGGGGCTGCTGGAAACTCGGTTGAGGCTGCTGTGAAGATTGATTTTGAGGCTCTTGTTGGCAGAAAGCATTCCCATATCTCAAGTTAGGATGATTCCTCCAACCAGGGTTATAAGTGGAGGAATATGGATTGTTTCTGGCTGGAAATTGTCCTCTCACTAATGCAGCTACCGTCTCGTCCTGTTGGAGATTGGGGCATGAGTCTGAAGTGTGCTCTTGACTAGAACAAATGCCACACACACTTGTAATTTGAGTGGAGGGTGGAGGTACTGAAGGAGTAGAACTAAGTCTGTCCACTTTCAAATCTATTTTCTTCAAAGCTGAGGTGAGCTCCATCAATGCATTCTTAACCTCCTTGTTATCAGTGGGAACTGCCTGAACTTCACCCACTCCTCTGGTGCTCAAGGCTCTGCCTCCAAATTGTTGGGAATTCTCAGCCATATTAGAAATTAACTCCCTAGCTTGCATTGGTGTTTTGTTGACCAAGGCCCCTCCAGATGCAGCATCTATAAGGACTCTATCCGTCTGCAGCAGTCCTTCATAAAAATATTGAATCAATAATTGCTCACTGATTTGATGCTGGGGGCAACTTGAACACAACTTGTTAAATCTTTCCCAATAATCATACAGTGTCTCGCCCACCACTTGCTGAATCCCACAGATACTTTTTCTGATTATAGCTGTGCGGGAAGCTGGGAAATACTTCTCCAAAAATGCCTTCTTCATGGCGATCCAACTAGACACATGTCCTGTAGGCAGATAATAGAACCAGTCTTTGGCTGCTCCTGTCAATGTGAAGGGGAAAGCTCTCAGCTTGATGTCTTCTTCAGAAATGCCCTGAGGCTTCATAGTAGAGCACACCACATGGAATTCATGCAAGTGTCTGTTTGGATCCTCCCCAGATAAACCCTGGAATTTTGGCAACAAATTAATAAGCCCAGATCTTAACTCAAAACTTTCTCCCAGCTCTGGATATGCTATGCTGGAGTACTGAAATGCAGCGTCAGGTGCTGCAAGCTCCTTCATGGTTCTCTGGTGGTCTGCCATATCAATGCCTGAGTGAGCGCTGATAATCTGAATAGGAGGGATATCTGTAGTCTCAGAATGAAGTGCCTGGCTCCTCCTGACTCTGAAGGTCCTCTCAATCTCAGGATCGAAATCTTCTAATTCAGCACCTAGAGACCTGGTCATAAAATCAAACAAATCGCAGTAAAAGTAGATAAAAACATAAAACAAATAAAATCAAATCCAAAAGATATGACAATAAGCACAGAAACAAATCAAGAATGATATGAAATAAGTGCGCAAGCTAAAATCAAACAAGTCAACTAACAGGTCCCCGGCAACGGCGCCAAAAATTTGACGGACCCAAAATGACTGTCACGAAAGTGGGTCTCAAATTTAGAAATTTATAAAGTGCTGGAAACCCTTTTACAAGCAAAAATATAAGAATGTAGCAAAGGGGCCACAGGTCGTATTTTTCTCGGGGATAGTTGTCGTGCTTGATTCAAACTTGTAGTTATGTGTCGTTTTTGGGGTTTCAATTAAGTAATTGGATTTTAGTTTTGGGATACAATCGAAATTGAAATTGCAATTGAAAATGAAAATGAAATGAAAATGAAAGATAATTAACAATGGAACTAACAAGAAATTTGCATTTAAGAACTCGACCTAATGTAAACCTAATCACCCAAGGTACTTAACCAATTCAGAAAACAAAGCTCAATTCGAATGCAAACAACACTAATCTGAAATATAGAGGCAGATATGGCAAATTTCGGAAATGACAAAGCTAAGACAAATCAATGCAAAAGGAATTAGAAATTTCACAAGCAACAAATATCTATCAAGCATGCAATGTTTTTTTTTTTTTGGAAGCCAATCACTGCCCAGAATTTTTTCAGAATTAGGTGGATTCAAACTTATTGATTCGAACGCAGTCACATGCCACAAAACAAGCTAACTTTGGATGCAAATGAATTCAAGGAAGTTGGCACGCTAGGGAGAACTTTTGTGCCAAAAACTAGCTCTAAATCAAGGAATAAGTGGATTTTCGGCTCAAGTGTTCACACTAAGTGATTCAATTGGAAAACAATGGTGTTAAGAAAGAACTAAACAAGACTAAAGTGGGAAATCGGAAACTGAGATCAAAACCAAAGAAACAAGGTAAATTCAGAAATGAAAAGGGCTGAAATTTTAGATGCAAATTGAAAGGGAAAAACTATTGATTTCTCTGTTTTTGCAAATGCTTAGAGGCTGAGCTAGCTAACATAGACTGAGTACATGTGACTGATCTAGGAGCAAAGAAGTTTCAGCTAGCACTTACTTAACAAACTAATGAAAGGGAATGAAAACAGAAAACACCAAGTCGAAAATAGATTAAACAGAAAACAGATTTGATTTCCTTTTTTTTTCAGACTTTAAATGGCAAGCAATTCGAAACTAAATTCTATGTTAATTATGCAAGCTATCTATCTAATGCTAGAGATGATATTAACTACTAAGAAACTCAGAAACAACTCGAAAATAGGAAATCTAAAGCAAATTCCGAAACTGAATGGTTTTTCTTCAGAAATCAATTGGCACGCAGCAAATCAATTGGCACGCAGCAAATTAACTAAGAACTAAATTGAAATTCAATCTATTAATTCACTAAACAAGTGTCTCGATTACTCTACTTGCCGAATTGAAACTAACTTACAGCTAAGAGCTTAAAATTCGAAAAACTCAGTAACTACAACAGATTTTCAGAACAGAACAGTGCAGTAATGGACAGAACACAAAAACTACAGCTAAAACAGAAATGAAACCAATAAATCTACTCCTCGATTCCTTCCAGAGCTCAGATACTCTTTGGTTGTCAAGCAAAGGAGAGCCTCGAACCCGCAAGCTCAGCAAATCATGGGGAAAAACTCATCAGCGATTGAATACAGCTCAAACTGCCCATTTCTGAAATTTCCATGCGATTTCTTCGTTTCAGCTGTGTCTGCGTGCGTGGGTGGATGGATGACGATCCAAGCTACTCAGGGAACCCCTCTGGATTGCTTAGATGGAAGTTGGTAGAGCACAGCCGATCCGAAGAGTGTTAATTTGACAGAGCTGTAGAAACCTCTCACAAACTCTGTTCTTGAGCAATCTTGATCCGGAAACAAAACTGATGAACTTCCCGATGACCTAGAATGTGAGTTCAGCAAGAAAAACGAGTGGTCGCGCCTTGGATTGAAAGAAACAAGCTAAGGATGAAGGAAGAACACGAAGAACATGGTTTGCGGCGAAGAACTCTGAAGACGCGACAAAGCTTGCTGCGCAGGAAAATTTCCTTAAATAATAACCAGTGGACGGCTCAGATTTGTTTGCTTCAATCCAACGGCTGATTTTCATCTGATTTGAGCCAAACTTTGATGATGGTGATCTGAGGTCAGGATCTAGCTCGTGGTAGCTCGGATCCTCCAGATATGCAACGGACGGTCCAGATCAACTCTATCTGTGATTGGACGCTCTAGAGCCCTCCAAGCTTGATCCAACAGTTGATTGTGCTCTGATTGTGGTGAAACCTTCAGATCTTGATCAGGGTGCTTGATCAACCCTAGCCCTAGCTCGGATGGCTTCAGATCATCCCGGATGGCTCAGATCTAGCCGCTTTCGAATCGAACGGCCCAGATTTAATCGTGATCTTGATAATCTGATCCGAGTCACTTCCGACTCGAGTTTGACCCAATATGCTCTAGGTCCAGGAACCTTTCATGCCTACAAAAATAAATCAAGAATTTAGTGGCCAATTAACTCAAATATGTGTAATTTTGCATTTAAGTCCAAAATATGAATAAGTTCTAAAACCTAGGCAATTTCACAATTTTAGCAATAAAAACATAGATCAAACATGGATTTAAGCAACTCAAATGATCAATAAAATAGAATCTATCAACTCCCCCACACTTAGCCTTGAGCGTCTCGCGAAAACAATAAATATGTATCCCCTAGATTTACTTAAGCATACTTAGAAGCAATTGAAAAGAAATTACCTAGGGTTGCCAATTCTCATAAATCTAAGCTCTATGGATTACTATCTTGTCCTTAAATCAACAACTTGGCCCTTTTCATCTATCATGAGTCATTGAGATGAATCTAAATCACTAGCCTTTCAAGGAAAATAGTGGTGGCTCTCTCCTTAAATTCTAAGTTGATGATGGATGTGGAGCTCACTCAAACACACATGCTTCTTGCACTACCATAGGCTTGCTTATTATCTACTCTCTACCATTTATCATGATAGGATCAACATCTACAAAAACAATTGAAAGACATAGAAAATGATAAGAAATAGAGTAAAAGCTAAGAAAATGGAAATTTTGATAAAGTGGAAGACTTGAGTGCTTGGGGATATTTTTGATGCTCTTTGCTCTCCATGCAGTCCCCTAATGATCTCCAATAGTGTTGTGAAGTAAACTCTTGCCTTGCACTTCCAAAATTCAATAAAAATCCCTCACTAGTCCCTTTGTGCCAATTGCCTACCTTGCGTGCCAAATTCCTTTCTTCATTCTTTTTTTTTTCTTTGTTCTCATTCGGTTCAGTCATGCTGTGCCCAATTCCACATCAGAATCAATTCTAACCCCTACTAATGCCGTGAGCTTCCAAGGAATACCACTTGCTCAATTTTTTTTCTTCTTATCTTTAGCTGCATTTTTTTTTCTGCTTCATGGTTCGATTTCCACTCCATGCAGCTGATTTCAGAACTTGCCATTCTTCTATTGCTCCTCAACAGTTAGCAACCAAAGTTTGTATCAGCAACACTTAATTTGGACAGATTTTTCCAGCATTGTTTTCAGATCTGTCCAGTTCACAAAAATTCTCTGTTTTGGCACTGATTTCTGCATTTGATCTGATTTTCCTCACTCTGTGTCAATTCCAATTTCATCAGCCTTCAAATCAGGTTGTCTTCAGCTGGAAATCAGATTGTCTTAGCTGCTACTCAGATTTTAGCACTTGACAGCTGCAAATTTCTGATTACATGCTATTTAAAACCTTGGCACAGCTTTGCTCATTTGTCCAGATTTGTTTCAGATTTGTCCAGCCGAATTCAGCAGCTTGAGTTCAGCAGCTGCTCAGCTTGATTTCAGCTTCAATGAATCCGTTTCCAAGTTGATACCTCTTCAAATTCCTGATGGCAGCATCATATCATATTCAGCTCACTTCTTTCCATTTTCTGCACAACTGTTTTTGACTCAAATTCCAGCACAGATTCTCTAAAATGATAAGATTTGGTCAGCTGCAATTCTCTATCATTCTCAACCTTTCTGCCTTCGATTCCTGGTAATTTCCAATTAGTTTTGCTTTTAATCCTTTGTCAACAGCCCCTGAAAGCCCATTTCAGTTGCAAGGTGGCACAAACTGTCTCACTATAATGCAATCTGATTTTCATTCTTTTCTACTGCCCTTTTCCGCTTGTATTCTCAATTTACTGCTCTCCATAATCTCCGATAGCTGTCGAATGATTTGGCTTAAGTTCTTACCAGCAAACATTGCAATAAATTCAGTTTCAGCTCACATTATCTGCACAAACTGCACAGATTTCTTTCATACTTGTCACTTTGTTCCTTTTGTTTCTCTTTTCTGTTTTTCTCTTTTGGGTTCAGTTATATTGTGGCCATGCTTCAACCTTCATCAGAAACAACTTTGACCCAGCCTTCCGTGAGCTTCAAGTGGACTGATCAGCACCCTTTGGCACAAAGAAATGCAGCTCCAAGTTGACCAATTTCTGCACACTTTAGCTTGGCACAGATTCAGCAGTTAGGGTTGAGGTTGGAGAAAGTATTTTAGGTGTCTTAAACCTCAAATTATAATTTTGTCCAAAGCTATAGGTGTAGTTTAGTTCTATCAGTGTGTTTTGCTGACCTCCCATATCTGGATTTCTACAAAACCATTATCAGTAGTTAGGGGTGAGGTTTGGAGAGAGTATTTTAGGGTTTAGGGATAAAATATATAATCCAACTTGGGGGATGAAGTCAAAATATTATATGGTTAAGGGTGGTCCTCAAATAATATTTTTATTTCAGGCCCACGCTGGGCCTGAATTGTCTTCTTTCAGGCCCACCGTGGGCCTGAAATAAATGTATTTCAGGCCCACGTTGGGCCTGAAATAACTTTATTCAGGCCCACCTTAGGCCTGAAATAAAGTTATTTCAGGCCCGACGTGGGCCTGAAATAAAGATATTTCAGGTCCTCGGTAAATTTGTGAAAATCATCCGAGGGCCTGAAATATTTGATAAAAAATAAATTCCTCTAATCCCTCTAATTTTCAGGTTGAGAATTAAAAATTTCCTTTTAATTTTGATATGTGTTATATATTTGAAATACAAAAAATATAACCATAGACTTGTGCAATATATACGTACATTCGTGATCATTCGACTTGTGCAAATCATTTCACATATATATATTGGCTGAGAAAAATTCGACTGTTACTCATCCGAACCACAAATTAATATTTTATTGATAAAGTGGTTCGGTTGTCTCGAAAATGTGTTTGATAAAGTCATTCTTTGGCGGGAGGGGTATAAAAGTAACTTCACTATATAGGATGCGCCCTTTGGTATAATAGAAACCATGGTACTCCTTTCGGTAATTACGAATAGTTGGATACGCCCTTTGGTAAATTGCCCAATAGATTATCAAGTGAATAACAACACGGATATTGGCAATATCAGTAAAGAAAATGTATTCAAAACCTAAACAATAGATGACAATGATACTGTCAATGATTAAGCCCTAGCAACTTCTTTAATCAATAAATTTTAGTTGCTTCATCTTATGTAATAAAATTTTCTTATTAATCCAAATCTATTCTGTGTAGTGATTTGATCAGTTCGTCAAGGAGTTTGAGCACATGCACCAGGTTAACCAGATCCATATTTACTCCCCACGTTGTCTCTTTATATAAAGGTTTCTTGGAGCATATGCACAAAGTTATTTATTAATTGACAATAGACTGATCCTTGTTAAGTTGTTAATGTTGAATCTATTATTGTCTCTGAATGTCTAACTGGGCTCCAACAATTTACTCAATTGCATTCAAGAGAATCTGATAGGAATTCTATTGAGGATGGCATTCTTTAGGCCCATTAGGAAGGAAAAAAACAAAAAAACAAAAAAAAAAGGAGCACTTTATGATAAATTTCGTTATGGGTTTACTGAGAACCCAGAGAGAACATGACGCAATTTGGATAATCGTTGATTGATTAACCAAATTTGTGCATTTCTTAGAGATTCGGAGGACGGATTCACT
Source organism: Boesenbergia rotunda (assembly GCA_024364735.1). Taxonomy (NCBI): domain Eukaryota; kingdom Viridiplantae; phylum Streptophyta; class Magnoliopsida; order Zingiberales; family Zingiberaceae; genus Boesenbergia; species Boesenbergia rotunda. Next base: position 48,817 of record JAGFNQ010000308.1, on the reverse strand, counting down.
AGACAGACTGACAAAGTTGTACTACCACGAGATTATCAGATTGCATGACATTCCTCTGAGTATCATATCAGACAGAGATCCACGTTTCACTTTGCGATTTTGGCAGAGTTTGCAGCAGACCATGGGTGGGTACCGAGCTTCGGTTCAGTACAACTTTTCATCCGTAGACGGACAGACAATCATAACGTACCATTTAGACGCTAGAGGATTTGCTGAGATCCTGCATTATGAACTTTGGAGGCAGTTGGGAGGATCACCTGCACTTAGTGGAGTTTGCCTACAATAATAGCTATCATTCAACTATTCATATGGTACCCTTTGAGACATTGTATGGTAGGGCATCCAGGACACGCACCCTATAGGAGGAGGCTGGGGAATCTCAGTTGCTAGGGTCTCAAAGTATTCAGCGTGACGCAGAGCTAGTCTAAACTATTAGATGCAAGATGTCAGAGGCTCAGAATCGTCAGAAGAGTTATGCATATCGAAGACGTAGACCCTTAGAGATCTTCATGAGTGATCACGTATTTTTACAAGTATCACCCATGAAAGGGGTGTAGCGGTTTAGGTTGCGAGGTAAGCTAGCTTCACGCTACATTAGACCATTCCAGATTCTGGAGCGGATTGGAGCAGTATCGTCTAACACTACCGTCGTCTCTCGCTAGAGTTCACAATGTGTTTCATGTTTCCATGCTAGGGAAATATGTACCAGATCCTACTGATGTCTTATCAGAAGTGTCGATCACAATCCAGGATTTCAGAGGCTCAGGATCGTCAGAAGAGTTATGTAGATCGAAGACGTAGACCCTTAGAGTTCTCCATGAGTGATCATGTATTTTTATGAGTATCACCCATGAAAGGGGTGTAGCGGTTTGGATTGCGAGGTAAGCTAGCTCCACACTACATTAGACTATTCTAGATTTTGGAACGGATTGAGCAGTAGCTTATCGTCTGACACTACCGCCGTCTCTCGCTGGAGTTCACAATGTGTTTTATGTTTCCATGCTAAGAAAATATGTACCAGATCCTACTCATGTCTTATCGGAAGTGTCGATCACACTCCAGTAATACACAACCTACGAGGAGATACCTAAGCGGATATTGGGGCACAAGGAGCATGGTTGAGGAACAAGACAATTCGGTTGGTCAAGGTCGGTTGGCAGTACCATTCTGATGATGAACCTACTTGGGAGTTCGAGGATACGATCAAAGCTCGCTACCCGCATCTATTTACTTGAGGTGCATATGGTTGATTTCGTTCAGCAATTATATTGCATGTATGTTGTTAAGACCTGTTGTGTTATTAGGGAAATTTGGGAACCAAATTTTTTATAGTGGGGGAGAATGTTAAATATTCGAAAATTTGAGGGTTAAATTGCAAAAACACCTCCACTTCCTATTATTTTCTTTTTCCTTCCTTTTTCTACCGAAAACCCCACGCCGTTTCTTTTTCTTTCCCCTCTCGCGTGCGACGGGAACCGCTGACTCCTCTTCATTGCACGCGAACGACAAGCCCCGACGTCCTCTTCTTCCTCCTTCTCACCCAACCGACGCTGGCGAATCCCTTCCAATCCCTTCCCCTTCTCTGTATTGCAGTCGTATCGTCGCAAACCCTAGAGCGCCACAGCCACCCCCTCATCGCGTGATTTCAGAATCGATGTCTAATCGCGAGTTGCCTCTGCTCTCTTCTCCTTCGTACCTCGTCTCCACGCGGTTGAACCAGCGAGAGCTTCGACCTCAGGGAATTCGAGGCATCTTTCTCTTCCCTGGTGGGAGCATCTGCTAGGGGATCGGCTGGCTTTGTTTCATAATAGCGCGGATGTTTGGGTGCTCTCCTCTGGTCGCAAGCTAGGTAAGATCAGTATCTATAAATTGGGATTGTTTCCCACTAATCAAGATTCGGGATGGGTGTTTGGAGATGGTTAGGCTTTGTGAAATCGGGTCTCTGTGCAGATTGTTTGACTATGTTCCATTTTGGATCGACGTAGGGAAGGGAGGAGGTAAGTCGCTGCTATGTATTGTTTCTTTCCCTTGATTCTGGTAATTTGATCCCTGCTTACGGAAGGCGCTGATCGAGCCATGGATTTGCAGTGATTCGGAGCTCCGGAAAGAGGACAGGTCACCAGGCTTACAAAGGACATATCGGGGGTTGTCAAATTTTTCCTTGCTAAAAGAGGGTTGCTCGCTTAGGTGTTCTGAGGTAAAGTTGGGTTCTTACAACATTAGTTTTGGTTGACACTACTGATTAAGTTAGAGTAGTATTGAAGCCTACTCTGATGTAGCTGTTTCCTAGAATGGGAAATAGGATTTTTTGTTTGTTTTGGATGGAGTTAAGATTTTTAGAGTTAATCGCATTTAGATATTTTTGGGTTCTTTGATCATGGGAGAAGGTTGTGTAGAAATCAAGTTAGTATATCTATAAGATGGTATTGTTCTTGAGTTGTTGTGGTGTTGCATGAGGTGTTGTGGGAGAGTTGGGCAGCAACAAGTTTCCATTTGAGGAGTGATCTGTCGTGAGCCCTAGAAGGTGTAGACTTGTTTCATTTGTTTTGATTGGGAAGATTGTTCTTGGGTGAAGCATACTGTGTTTGTCTCTTTAGGTGCTATTTATTTTTTAAAGCTTACAGGTTCTGATCCTTAATTGAAAAACTTTGGCCCTAAGATGTTCTTAGGGATGCGTGCTTATTTTGGAGCTTATTGGTAGTGTTGATGAAGCGTGAGTTTCAATGAGAACCATTGGTGGAATAGGTTTTGGTTAGCCATGATCTCTTAGTTCTAATTTAGGGTTTGAACTAAGTTGAACCTAAGCTTAATTACACGGAGTGGTTAGGAACTTATTATTTAATTAGGACTTAATTAAATGAAATAATTAGAAAGAGTAATTATGTATTGTAATTAGTTTAGTTATTTTAATTACTTGTATAAAAAGCTAAATTTAGTCATTGATACACAACATTGTCTTGGTACTTGCACGGTTGGTCGTGGAAGGATTTCTTCGTTTAAAGACTTCTCTATTTGAGCGGACCCTTCTCCTTTGAATTCTTGTAGATCATTGATCTTAAATGCATGGTTATTTGTTTTCTGAGTAGGACTACTTGATCTTGTTCCTTGTTTTGCTGATATCCTTCGTTGATACTTTCTTTGCTTGATCTTCGAGCTAATCGTATTTTATATCTGTACAGTCTCTTCGTTGATTTTCTATTCTGTAAAGTACTGCTTGTACGTGAGTACTTAGATATTATCATTAAACACAGCTAGGGTTGGTTGACATTAAAAATACCCTACCTAGTAGTTTAGTTACATGTTTGGTAATTTTGGTTTTTGTTTATTGTATGGTTGCATCGTTGGTATTTTGGTTGATTGTGCATTTAGTATTATGCATCATATCTGCACAATTGCATGCTGACGAGTATTGGCTTCCATATGGTTAAGCCGTCGTCAGTCATTTAGTTGCTTTGCCACTCAACCACTCATCGTGATAGTTGTTAGAGTGCAAGCAACTGTCCTGTTACGCCACACTCAACCACACATGTACAGTGGATGTTGGAGTTGTAGGCAAGCAATTGACACTCTCACCATTGTTTCGAGGGATACTAGAGTTGTTGGTGACTCTCCTTTTTTCTCGGGGTTTTTGGAGTAGTTGGCTCCCCAGCATCCTGTCTACTCAACCACATATACTAGTGGTATTCGTTGGAGTGCATACAGTTGTCATAGCCCTACCCACTCGGGCATACAGATGTGATGTGATAGCGGCTTGACTGGCGTCAGGGGTAACATATGTCATTGCATCATATGCATATATTGCATTATGCATTTTCTTGTGCTTGCGCATTTATATGAGCTATGATTATTGTATTTGGTTGACATGCATGTGTGTTTTGATATTATGTTATCACTTTGTTTCATACATGCTTAGTTACTATTCTGTTTTCTAAAGACTGTACACTATTGTTTCCTTTGCTTGTTATACCTTTTATTATGTCATGCATTTATCTACTCTTATATCCGCAGAGTCCACCTAGACTCATCACCCCCACCATCTATTTTTGTTTCAGGTAGCAATAGATGCATTACCTGGAGCCAAGAGAGGATTAAGTTGTCAGTCTCATAGTGTTGAGTCAGTTTGGAGTTTGGTTTAGTGTCTACTTTATTTCCACATTCCTAGATTGGTATTTATTTAATTTATCTGATGTCGTCTTAACATATTTATGTTTATATCTTGTTGGTTTAGTATGTTCATTTCGGACTTACATTGGAGTTTTCTTTTGGTATATGGACTCTCTGTTTTTTTTATTTTTCTTAGAGCTATTAACTGCGTTGTTGTGAATTTACTCTATTATTGTGATGTCAGTCATGTGAGGCTGAGCTATATTTTTGTGAAGTGGTTTGTATAAATGTCCCAATTTATCTACTGTACAGGGGAAATGTTGCCCGATTTTCGAGCAAGCATGAGCCTCTTGGGGGGCATGACAGGGTTAATCCAAATACGACCTGGTATCTAGTATAGTTAGTATCATTTGTGATGATAGCTTATACTATGTCTTTTGATGCAGGATATTGACTAAATTGATTGGCACTCGGATATATTTGGATGGGGGTTCTCTGCATTACGAGCACCTACATTTAAGATGGGCACTTCTCCTTTATTTTTCTTTAGATTATTGAACTTAAAAGCATGACTGTTTTATTTCTGAGTAAAACTGCTTTACCTTACTCTTTATCTTTTCATATTATCCGTTGATACATTCTTTCTTAATCTTCGAGCTAATCAAATTTTATGTTCATACAGTCTTATCATTGATTTTCTATTCTGTAACGTATCGCTTTTACTCGAGTACATAGAAATGATCATTAAACACAACTAGAGTTTGTTTGACATTAGATATATCCTGCCCAGTAGTTTAGTTGCATGTTTGGTGATTTTGATATTTATTTATTGTATCGTTGTATTGTTGTTACTTGGTTGATTGTGCATTTAGTATCATGTATCATATCTGCATAGTTGCATCTTGACGAGTATCGGCTTCCATATGATTAAGCCCATCGTCAGTCATTTAGTTGTTCTGCCCACTCAACCACTCATCGTGGTAGTTGCTAGAGTGCGAGCAACTGTCCTGTTATGCCACACTCGACCACTCATGGATAGTGGATGTTAGAGTTGTAAGCAATTAGTTGACACCCTCACCGTTGTTTTCGAAGGATACCAGAGCTGTTGGTGACTTCCAATTTTTTCTGAGGTCTTTGAAGTAGTTGGCTCTCCAGCATTTTGTCCACTCAACGACTTATACTAGTGGTAATCGTTGGAGTGTGAATATTGTCACAACCCTACCCACTCGGCCACACATATGTGATGTGATAGCGGGTTGATTGGCATCAGGAGTGACACATGTCATTGCATCATATGCATTTATTACATTTTGTATTCTTGTGGTTGTTGCATATATATGAGTTATGATTGCTGCATTTGGTTGGCATACATGTATGCTTTGATATTCTGCTATCATTCTGTTTCATCTAATTATTCTGTTTCTTAGAGACTGTATACTATTAATTCTTTCTGCTTATTATATTTTTAATTATGTCATACATTTATCTGCTCTTATACTCACAGAGTTCGCTCGGACTCACCACCCCTACCATCTATTTTTGTTTAGGTAGCAGATAGATGTATTACCTGGAGTCAGGAGAGGTCCAGTTGTCAGTCCCACAGTGTCGAGTCGTTTGGAGTTTGTTTCAGTGTTTAGTTTATTTTCACAGTTGCTTTATTTCTGTACTTCGTTAATTCCGCATTTATTTCCTAGACTGATATATATTTTTCTCAATAGACTTATGTATAGTATGGTGTGTTGGTCTTTGGATTTATATTTGAGTTTTATTTTCGATATGGACTCCCTGTTATTTTTATTTTTCTTAACGATATTAATTGTTTACTATTTTTATTTTTCTTAACGATATTAACTGCGTGGTTGTGAACTTATTTTACTATTGTGATTACAACCATATGAGGCTAAGCTATATTTTATGGAGAGTTATATATAAATATCTCAGATTATTCATCATACAAGAGAAATACTGTTCGATTTTCGAACAAACATGGACCTCTGGGTACACACGAGGTGAGATGTGCACATCCAAAGGCACTCACATGGACAAGCGCAAGGCTTGAAACCTCGAGTGTGTTCGACGTCGTTACAAACTGCTGCCTTGTCAAGTTTGTATCGCTATATGATATTAAATTCCAATGTGATTTTTTGCACGTGCATTGTGAGGCTATCGTTTTTTATTTAATTTGAAATTAATTAAGTTTATAATTAAATTTAACTAGAAATTAGTTCTCTATTCATAGTTGTAACTTTAGAACGTAAAAATCCTAATTCATCAGTCGATGAAGTTAACATTGATTTTGTGTTTGTATATTGTAAATGCTCATGTTTAATGCACATAGTACTTAGGGCAAGTAGAATCTTTGATCCCTTTGCCACAATTCCCTTCCACTTCTATCCTTTGCTTGGCCACTAATCATCCTCCTGGAATTCTAACTACTTGAGAAGTCCGGTTCCACCACAGATTCCGCACCTCTTCATGACATTAGCTTGTCATACTTCCACATTTATATATTTTATTTGTTTTTATTTTAATGTTTGGGTTTGCTTCAGCAGAGCAGTATATCTGATGCGTTAGAATCACTTTAGATTGGATAGGATTTTTAAATCAGATTATTGTGCTTGGGAATTGCTTCACCACTCAATACATTTTCCACATCAATCAAAAGACAAAATATTCCAATGGAAGAATTTATTATCCTAACATTGAGCAATGAAAAGAATTCATTGCCAATGGAGAAAAATGCCAATGAAGAAAGCAAATAGATGATTGGAATTAATGGACTAACAACCAGATCATGTCAAACAATTAATTGTGCTTCTATTGAGAGAAAGTCTGCAAAATTGATGTGTCTTAAAACCTATACAATTGTTTGTCTATTTATATTGGTGCGTCCTCTAATGCACAGTAGTTAATCTGTGCTTGATATATTGGCAAATTTGCATTGGTGACACCTGAACAGAGAAAAATTCTTATTCCAGAATAAGAGAACTTGTGAATTGGTGGCTAGTCGTCAAAGGATTCAAATAATTCCCTGATCATCTGTCTTTCCTCCTTTGTAAGGTCTGGGTCTTTGCTTTCTAAACGGTTGCTTAGATCCATTGCCTCAGTACTCGTGTCCCTTCTGACAATCTGCAGTCCAACGAGAGAACACCATCCAATCAATTAATTTTGAATGCAGAGACCATGGAAGAATTCAGAATGGAATATCTTACATCAACATAGTTGTTTACGTAGCCATCACTATTTGGAAAAGTCATCAACTCATTTTCATTGCACATCCATTGACCATCAATTATATACTTGTACTCGTAATGTCCCTCCTATCACAAATTCAAATCAACATATGTTGTTCAGAAGATGATTCTAATTATATAACACACAACACATTATAGTCAGTTTGGCTCAACCAAGAAAACAATTCAATATATCAAAATAAAATTTTTTACAATCAAGAAACCCAACATGAAGGCATGACTGAGGAAAAACATACTATTAAAAAAGGTTCGCATTAAGGAAATTTTAATAAGTTCAACTAGAGGAACTAAGAATACTCACATTTAATTCCTTCTCAAGAATCCACACCCCTTGTTCCTCGTTGAATTTCATAGGAATTCTCTGAAAAGCAAGAATGCATGATTCATTCGCCAAAGAAATCTTTTAATGATGCATAACTTTAAAAGGAAATTTTTTGATGATATATATATAAGAACATATACTTTTGAATTTCAAAGGAATTCCATCACTAGTAATTATGTTAGATTATAGTTTCCTCCGTCGCTAGCACATTTAGACCTAGTCAATAACAGTTTTTAAATAGTGCAGCATGGAAATTGTCATACTTAAGTTGAAGTGTGGAAATTATCATATCCAATTTATTCAAATAGTGCATCGAGATCTAGGGTCAGCATGTAGGAAAAATGTTTTAATTGATTGAAAACTACAGGAAATGTTGGAAAGGAAAAATGGTAAAGAAAATGAGTAAGCTTTATGTATTGCTACTCAAACATACCTACGAATAAGTTCTGCAAAAATATTATTTTAATTAAGAAAGAATAGAAGAAAGCAAAATGGTTAATGACTATTAACCGTTACATGACTCTGAAAGTAAGTACAAATATGCTGCAAACTTTAATTATGTGGTGATTATATACAGTTAATCATTTCCAATGAAATCCAACCGAAGCCAGGATTATAGTTGCAAATTATTTTATTAAAATCATAGTAAATAACACACCTGCCCCCATCCAACGTCAAGTCCAGAAATCTCTACCGAGGAACATCCACCACCTTTCCACATAAGAGTGACAGTGCTCTTGAATAGTCCTGTAACCTACAAACATAATGCATGTTTCTTTAAATAACAACTATAAGAATAAGAGAGTTAAAGCACAATGTATGATCTAATTTAATTTACCGAGTATTAACTAGTGGTTAATCTTCATGTTTAAGAAAAGGGATTTGTTAATATGAAACAAAAATAATCAATTACGACAACATATGCATCTGATGATTAAACACTTGAACACTCAATTTATATAGAAACAAAAGTCATTAAGTTCTTTATAGAATACATAAAATGAATTATGCTAACTGGTTTTAGAAAGAGATTCCACTGACCATATCAATTGTTGCACTTTTTATTGCATCCAACTTTGGGAAGCATACTCGCCGACTCTGAGATAAAAAATTAATGAAAAAGAAGACAAAGTGAAACAATGCTGCATTAGCAAGAATCAAATATTTTCATAAATGTTCCCAAGAGTGCAACAGAGTACCTAAACATTGTTATGTTTCTAATTGATGTGCAGCTGGGTTCTTGTCAAGGTTTCATCACTTTTGTTTACATTCATATTTAAGCACCAAATGATCTTATTTTTAAGTTTTAAGTATGACAGAAAGATTGTTATATTACATCAAGGCACCAGCTCAAGCTTGACAAAGTAATGTTGAATATTATTGTAGTACCTGCAGTAGTTGGTGACCTTCATTTAGCTTATAGCCTTCAATCCAAAACATATATGCCAACTGCAGATTAATAAACATAAAGAAAAATTACAATGAATTTACACATGTCATAAATTTATTTTAATAACAACTGCAATTAAAGGTTAGCTTTTAAAAGTTAAGCTCTCAATTATTAATAAAAAGAATGTTGTATAGCTACACACTTCCTAAAGGAAAAAAAATATTCTCACACATACAATAGGGTGACATTCATATATGTAAAGACTAATAGTAGCTCAGAAGTTCCTTCTTTGGTAATCGTAACAAACTCACATACCTACCAAGGTACAAACAATAAAATATCTTAATCCAGATTTCTTAATCCAGCTTCTTCAATCTCCAATAACAAATTTACAAGAAAACGTACACAAAATATTATCATATTTTTTAATAACAATAAAGATGTATTTTAAGTTAGGCAAAATGTGAGACCCTTCAAGTGGGAAGCTATGGCAGTGTGAATGCTTCAATGACAGAAAGTACAATTGATCCAGTAGTGTTGTTTACAATATTCTCGCCATCATCTTCATTATGATCAAGCCACATTTGTCACAATATATTCGATTGAGATGGTATTGATGTGCTGTGAGAATACTAATAAATTTTATAGCTAGAACAGTTTAATATATTAAATTGGAGGATAGAGGTAGAACAAAAAAAAACAATGGTGTAAGGGATACTGGTATTGCTTTTTTGAAGAGCTCACTAGTATATGAGCTATCTTATGCTTATGAAAAACAAAGTACGAATGAAAAGATGAGATGTGCATAGATTAGTCTACTACCACGACAGAAGGTGCTCTTCCAAGCCCAGCTGTACAATGAACATAAGTTACTCCATGGTTGCGCTTAATAGCCTTGTATAATTTGCTTACAGCTGCAGGAAGTCTAATCCTCAGGTCAAATGCATCAAAATCCCTACAACATCACCAATAATAGTATAAAATAAGGGAATAATTTATACAAATTTCCAACTATGAATACTTCTTGGTTATTACTTAGTTTTAGTACTAATCAAAATCCAGGAATGAAAAGTAGGAACCTGTTGTGCAAAAAACAATAATCCTTATAAATCTGAATCATTGTGATGATAATGCAGGTGATAAACAATAGATTTGCAATATGGTTGTCAATTTAAGCAATCTATTGTTGATGATATACATCATATAAGTTTGATCTATGAATTCATCAATAACAATTTCTTAACTCACCTAATTTCAGCCCGAATATGCTCAATATCACCACACTTGAAGGCATATTCACGGATGGCACTAATATCCACCCCAAAATATCTGCATATATGAATGAAAGAAACAAGCCATATAGGCAAATCTTTCACACAGCATTAAAGAAAAGTATATGAATGACCGTAATATTTTTTTTTCAGCCATTATTACTGAGTCCAAGAAATGAAACTGTAATAAAAAATCAGGTCTTCTTGATAGGATGTATATTCATTTTTACCTTCTCACCGTGATAGGTGGATTATTAAGGGATTCATAACACTAGATGTTTCCATGCTGAAATCAAATTGTCTTGTTCAACGATTATAAGTAAACTCCACTTTATAGAACATGCAAGATGGAAGCATGCTTCAACTATTCTTCTATCAAAGATTTTATGATGCATATGAGGAGTTGCAATCGATCATTGCAATTCTAGGAAACATCCATTTTCAAGAATTTCCTAATTGCACTCCCTCACAAGTAAAACTAGTCCTTTAAAATCATGTATAGGTTAATTTTGAAAAAGAAAAAAAAAAGAGACTATCACCACTAATAAAGAACAATCAGGATACTCAAGATCTGAGTTTTGCTGCAAGCAGAAGATAGTCCTCACTCCAATTTTGCGAAGTTTATCAACGTCTAGTTGAGTCTGAATTGAAACAAACTTCGATCAAAGATAAAATAAATAATATTATTTATTCAAGATACGAACCAGAAGAGAACCTGTAGACAGGAACCAATTATCATGCTAGGATATATGAAATTATAGTTCATTCCACGCTCATGTCTATAGGTCATCGCTGAACACATTTGCACAAGAGAAACCCTTTAAATGAAAAACTAGAACAAATATTCACCTAAAATAAATTGAAAATAGATCATTATCCAACATAACAAAGTTGGAAAGATTACCGGCACCCATTGCTTTTGACATGTCATTGCTATATATGTCAGACTTTTCAGCATCAGCATTATCCCATTTCGAACTGGAGTTATGAGAGAACTGGAAAATGATGGAATTAAGAAGCGCAATCATCACCATTCTAAAACAACACTACCATGAAGACTGGGAGGAACTGGTTGAACAAAGTTGCATCAATCGGACTCTTGATGCCAAATGATTCAAAATTTGATTCAGTTCAGCCTTAGAAAATGACTTCCTCATTTTAAAGGGAAAGTTGTTTTTACATAGAAATTAAATCTATCCTTCCAGATTGTTTTTCATTAACAAAATACTTCACAATCCATGCGCTAAAAAATGCATCAAAGATTTCCTTACCGATTGTAATAAAAGGAAAGCAATGATATAGGATAATAACACGTAAAGAGAGCAATGTATGAATGAAAAGAAACGAGAGTTCTATCAATAGTAGCCTCAATACCAACTCACACTCGTAAATGGCTAAATCAAATCCCGACTACTCAATCCCTCGATCGCCAACCAAAACACAAATAAGCGAAAAGTCTCAGACAAATGAAACATACTCAAACTCAACGACTGCTCGCAGAAGCACAACAGTTCTCTCTGAAGTCTGAAAAACTTAGGACAAAATTGACAGGAGAAAAGAAGGGTTCCACTCACATTCATGGCGATGTTTCCTCGACGATGACGACTTCGCATCACCCCCTAAACAAAGAAATGGAGGGCGAAAAACTAAATCCGGAGAAATTCGTGCCAAACAAAGACCAACAAAGAAAATCAAATCCACGGCAGAAGTCACCAGATTTGAGATCTGAGGTGTTCTTGAACGGCTTCCCAAGGCGGGCAAAGGCGGAGTTGAGTAGCGGAGAGTGTTCATGACGGGAGTGGTGCGACAAACGACAAAAAGTGTAGAAAAAGAAAGAAACGAAGAAAAGGGAGATACTTTCTAAGCGCATCACTTGACCCCTATTAATAGGGCAGACAGAGGATGATGTGTTGGTTTCTTGATGCTATAACATAAACAACCCCATAATTGAACCCAAATGATGATTAAGTCCTAAGTATTTGGCACGATCTTTTAATTAACTCCACGTGGAAATGTGGAGTGACGACTCGAGAATGCGGTTGAGGGAACGCATCTCTCATTCCAACTGCTACTGTTCGAGATGAGCGTTGATGTAATCGATTTTAATGTTAGGCAAAAGTTAGGTTAGAAAATATATTCGATATGCTTTCGATGAGTGCAGGCAGGTTAATATTAATGAATTAATCGTGAGATAATGTTAAATCTGAAACGATAAATTCAATTTTATAAAATAAATTTATCGTTAAAATAAATTAAAATATACTCATGATAAAAATCAATTTCTCATATTATGCATCCTATTTAAAGAAATTTTTTTTATAAATTTCATCGTAATAAAAAATTGAATCATAAATATTTAACAAATAATTAATTATATTTTTACTACATAATAATTTACATGCAAATCAATATTGACATAATAAGAGGAAGTCTGACCTATTATGGTAATCAAATGCCTAACCAGTATAATGGTGGTGTATTCATCTAACTTTATAAAATATTAATAGTTAAATTTATAGCTGCGATATATTACATAGTATTTTCCTTCCGTATGATAAAATTCCTATAATGTGGGTTGTTAGACTGTCTATGACACGTAGTTCCGGATTTATTTAATAGTTGGTCAGACTAACACTAGGATTTTGATAGGTTAAGGATTTATCGTGCAAATTTCTTACCAATCTTAATCTTTTCCGATTTGAATTTATCTATTTAATATTATTGATGCGGACGGACGGCTTTTGAAAGAGTTAGGGGTCTGATCTGATCCGCTTTAGAGTGACCCAGATCAAGGAAGGGCAGGCCGAGTTATTTGAAGGTCGAGGCAGATAAGGTCCCGATTCGGGTTTAAACACTCCAGGTCAATCACCCGAGGTCGGCCACTCGGGGTCAGTCATTCGAGGTCGGTCACTCGAGGTCAGTCACCCGAGGTCGGCCACTCGGGGTCAGTCACTCGAGGTCGGCCGCTCGGGGTCAGGCACCCGAGGTCGGCCACTCGGGGTTAGTCACTCGAGGTTGACCACTCGGGGTCAGTCGCCCGAGGTCGGTCACTCGGGGTCAGTCGCCCGAGATCGGCCACTCGGGGTCAGGCACATGAGGTCGGCCACTCGGGGTCAGTCACTCGAGGTCGGACACTCGGGGTCAGGCATCCGAGATCGGTCACTTGGGGTCAGTCACTCGAAGTCGGTAACTCGAAGTCAGCCACCTGAGGTCGGCTACTCGGGGTCAGTCACTCGAGGTCGGCCACTCGGGGTCAGGCACCCGAGGTCGGCCACTCGGGGTCAGTCACTCGAGGTCGGCGACTCGGGGTCAGGCACCCGAGGTCGGCCATTCGGGGTCAGTCACCCGAGGTCGTCCACTTTTGTTGGGTGTCCCTAGCCGAGTGCCTTGAATTCGTCCCAGGCGCAGAGGCTCAAGATCCGAACTTATCCGACCGACCCAGACCACGGGCCGAGGCAATCAAATCAAGCAATTATGAGACCCCCTCCCAGTGATAATGTATGAGACTTCTGACATAATCATCACCTGACATAGTTACCTGACACAGTTGCCTGACACATCCGCCGAATATTAATAAGAATCAGAAAAGTTAGTTCAGACAGGATGTTAGGCGGCTGTGACAGTCTCACAGGGTTATTAAAACTGTCCCAGATTCCATCTGTTAATGGATCATTCCTTAATGAGACGGGACAGCTCTGACAAGGCAGAGAGCTTCCCTTCCCCTATATATACCCCCTTTGGGCTCCAAAAAGAGGGATTGCTGCCATTTTGCAATCACACCACCACTTTGTGAGCTCTGTTTTGGTCCGAGCCAAGTGATCTGAGCCGGATCCCTACCAAGCCCGGGTCCGACCCCCCGAGTTACAGCAGACCGGGTCGTCTTGGTCAAATCGAGTTGTCCGAGTGAGAACTGGTCTTCGCTTGTCGACAGGATCAAATTTGGCGCAGTCTGTGGGAATCCGCCTGATCGAAAGCTGAAGATGAGTGACTCTAACCGGATGGCCGTAATGCTCTCGCAAGAAGACTTGGATCTGTTAGTTGAAGCCAAAGCTAAGAAGCTGGCAGCCTCGCAACAGGCAGCCGCCCGACCTACTCGGGAAGGCCCAACTGAGCCTACCACCCGCGTGGGCACCGAGGGAGGAGCACGCCAGGGTGATAGCCCCCACTTTCACCCGGCACTGTTTGGACAGGCAGAGGGAGCAGGACAATCCGATCCACACGAAGCTTCTTCCAGTCAAGCCCGAGCCAACAAGGCAAGGCTCCCCTCGACTCGGCCCCGGTTGAATTGACTGGGTTCCCGTTTTCCAACCAAATCCTGCAGGAGCCACTTCCTAAGCATTTCCGACTCTGCTCCATCCCCGAGTACGGAGGAGTCACGGACCCGGAGGAACATCTGAAGAAATTCAAAAATGCTGCGATGTTACATCAATACTCGGATAATATAAAGTGCCGAGCCTTCCTAACCACCTTGGCAGGGCTGGCTCAGAGATGGTTCGACAGGCTCCCAGGGGGATCTATAAGGGATTGTGCTGACTTCAAAAGATTATTCCTCCAACATTTTGCGAGCAGTAAGAGACATCAGAAGACTAGTCTAAACCTCTTTGCTTTGAGGCAAGGCCCCAAGGAACCCCTAAGAGCCTACATCAAAAAATTCAATCAGGTCGCCCTGGACGTACCCACAGCCACATCCGAGGTACTGATTAGCGCCTTTGCCCAAGGCCTGCAGGAGAGTGAGTTCTTTAGATCCTTGACCCGCAAACCCTCGAAGGACTTTGAGAGCCTTCTGGGTAAAGCCAGTAAATATGTGGATGTAGAAGAAGCACAGGCTGTCAGACGGCCGGAGGCTAGGCCTGCGCCCGAGACTCCTCAGCACCATCAGAGGAGTGTACACCCCGGAGGACCTCTCAGAAGCCCCAGAGCTATGGGACACCGACAAGGAGCTGAGTGGGGAATAGTTCAGCAGGTGGCCCAGGGTTGCCTCCCTTCCAGATGGCAACCCTACTGTTCTTTTCACAATAGCCATACGCACGACCTTCAGGACTGCTGGCAGGCCGGCAGGGGTCGAGGTCGCGCCGGTCGAGGAAGTCCAAGAGGAGCCCACCAGGGAGGTGGTCGCGGTCGGGGAAGAGCCTCATCGAGCCAAGCCAGGTCCCCCGCCCGATCGACCGCCCCAGCCGCCAGACAGTTGTTCCCAACCCCCGGTTCTCCCGGGCAGGGGAACGCCAACGAGGAGCAGGCTAATTAGCAGAACGCTGTGCACGGGTCCATCAACGTAATTTCTGGTGGTCCCACCTATGGAGACTCCAACCGAGCTCGGAAATCTCAAGTCCGTCTGTTGGACATCTATCAGGTGAGTAGCAGTTCCGCCCAAGTGCAAGGGCCACAGATCAGCTTCGGCCGTGCTGACCTACAAGGAGTAGAAGTACCGCACGATGATGCCTTGGTCATCACGGCGGTCATAGCCAACTATCAGGTCCATCGTACCATTGTGGACACAGGGAGTTCGGTAAATATTTTATACTTGAAGGCATTTGAGCAATTGCAGATCGAGACTACTGAGCTGCAACCTGTGGCCACCCCCTATTTGGATTCACCGGAAACGAAGTTCAACCGCTCGGCCAGATCAAACTGGTCATTTCACTGGGAGAAGAGCCCCTGAGAAGAACCAGGTGGTCCACTTTCCTTGTGGTGGACGCACCCTCAGCTTATAATGCTATCCTTGGCCGACCAGCCCTAAATGAATTCCGAGCTGTGGTGTCAACTTTCTATTTGAATGTCAAGTTTCCAGTAGGAGAGCAAGTCGGCGAAGCCAGAGGGGATCAGAAGGTGGCATGCCGGTGCTATGTTGATGACGTCTGAGTGGAGGTAAGGAAGACCTGCCGGGC
>JAGFNQ010000308.1:0-30419 GCA_024364735.1 Boesenbergia rotunda | reverse complement strand
CCAAGTGGATTGAGGCAGAAGCTCTGACCCGGATCACCGAGCAAGCAGTAAAGAAGTTTTGTGGCAAAATATTTTCTGCAGATACGACATACCGCACAAGTTGGTGTCGGACAATGGTCGGCAGTTCTAGGGCAGGATGATAAGGGAATGGTGTGAAAGCTTCGGGATCAAGCAGACATTCACTTCAGTGGCTTATCCCCAAAGCAACGGGCAGGCAGAGGTAGCCAACCGGGAGATCTTGAGGGGACTCAGGGCCAAGTTAGATCAGGTGGGTGGATCTTGGGTGGATGAACTACCCGACATTTTATGGGCCCTCAGGACCACTCCCAAAGAAGGGTCGGGCTGCACTCCTTTTCAGTTGGTGTATGGTAGTGAAGCTGTAGTCCCCATGGAGGTCGGCTGCGAGTCGGACAGAAGACGCCTGTATGGGAAAGACAATGCAGAGAGAAGGCAGTTGGAACTGGATCTGATCGAGGAGGTTCAGAGTCAGGCTGCGGCTCGCATGACCGCTTATCAACAAAGAATGCGACGTCGGTATAACCAAAGAGTTATGCCTAGAAGCTTCCAAGTGGGGGATAAGGTGTGGAAGAGAGTCAAGCCGGTGGGAGAAGTAGGCAAGCTGGAACCTCAGTGGGGAGGACCCTTCTTGGTGGTTGAGGCATTGGGATCGGGAGCTTACTACTTACAAGATGCTCAAGGAAAGAAGCTGGGAAGACCCTGGAGTGCAATACATTTGAGGTTGTATCATGAGGAGAGTTGAGTGGAAGGATCCCGGCCTGTACTTGTACTCAGAAAATGTGATAGAAAGACTCATAGCATACAAAGAATGGTTCCTGCGAGTTATAAGTGGGCATGCTCCCATGCACCCACCGTACCGGCGCCGATCGGGCGTGGCGTTCCACGTTCGGTCGGGCCCGGTCGGGCGTGGCGGACCACGTTCGATGAGGGTAAGTCGGACGGTGTCCAGACTCTTGCTAAGGCAAGTTATAAGTGGGCATGTTCCCACCCACCCACGGACTCGGCGCCGATCGGGCATAGCGTTCCACGTTCGGTCGGCCCCGGTCGGGCATGGCGGTCCACGCTCGGTCAGGGTAAGTCGAACGGTGTCCAGACTCTTGCTAAGACAAGTTATAAGTGGGCATGCTCCCATGTACCCACCGGACTCTGCGCCGATCGGGCGTCGCGTTCCACGTTCGGTCGGACCCGGTCGGGTGTGGCGGTCCACGCTCGGTCAGGTTAAGTCGGACGGTGTCCAGACTCTTGCTAAGACAAGTTATAAGTGGGCATGTTCCCACGCACCCACCGGACTCGGCGCCGATCGGGCGTGGCGTTCCACGTTCGGTCGGGCCCGGTCGGGCGTGGCGGTCCACGCTCGGTCAGGGTAAGTCGGACGGTGTCCAGACTCTTGCTACGACAAGTTATAAGTGGGCATGCTCCCATGCACCCACCAGACTCGGCGTGGCGTTCCACGTTCGGTCAAGCCCGGTCGGGCGTGGCGGTCCACGCTCGGTCAGGGTAAGTCGGACGGTGTCCAGACTCTTGCTCAAGGGAAGTATGAATCAACACATTTCCGCAATGTCTACCGCTTAGGCGTGGCTTCCCACGTTCCGATGGACGAAAGGAGTAGTCGGTCAACCTGGTAAGGTTAAGGTAATCAAACATAAGCACACAAGTCAACTCGGCTTTGCCGCGACGGTCAGCCAATTGGAAACGAGCAACATCGCCGAGTCAGGGTGCCAACCCGACTGAGCAACATCACCGAGTCAGTGCCGACCCGACCGAGCAACATAGTCGAGTCAGGGTGCCGACCTGACCGAGCAACATCGCCGAGTCAGGGTGCCGACCCAACCGAGCAACATCGCCGAGTCAGGGTGCCGACCCGACCAAGCAACATCGCCGAGTCAGGGTGCCGACCCGACCGAGCAACATCGCCGAGTCAGGGTGCCGACCCGACCGAGCAACATAGCGCCGACCCGACCGAGCAACATCGCCGAGTCAGGGTGCCGACCCGACCGAGCAACATAGTCAAGTCAGGATGCCGACCCGACCGAGCAACATAGTCGAGTCAGGATGCCGACTCGACCGAGTACTACCGCCGAGTCCGAGGGTCGGCACAACCGAACGAAATAATCGAGTACGGATGTAGATGAGACCGAGCAGCTAATAACCCAAGTGGCCCAAACAATCAACACTTTACGAAAATTCACTACATTACTTAAAGTGTCGACATTCGACGAACAATGCAGACACGCCGAGCGAATAACACTTAGTAAAAATTTCGCGCACCGTAAACAAACGAACACAATAATGAGACAAGAAGAGTAAAGGCATGAGGAGTCAACATAATTACAATAAGGCTCGGGGCCATCACAAAATTGGGCCTTTTAAGCCGAGTCAGACAAAATCACATCAACATCAAAAATCTTTAGGCCTTGAGGCCGAGCAGTGATAGGACAAGGAAAAATCTAAACCTAACCTAGGTGAACGGGGGGAAAGCATCATCAGGGATCCCTACCCTGACCCGAATGGGCTTCACGGCGTTGGGAGGAAGATCTGGGGGGAGATAGCCAGCCTCCGTCAATTGTTGAATAGCGCCTCGCACGCCGAACATGATCATGCCACTGGTGTGCGCCGTCACCTGGTTGAGGAAATTATCGGACTGAATATAAGCCAGGTGGGTTGTCTCGATCCTCACTGACTCACCTGACTTGTAGTCCTCCAGTTCCTTCTTCAGCCAAGCAAGTTCAGCGTCCTTTCCTTGAATAGTAGTCGCCCGAGCCGCACACTGTTTCTCTTTGCTCGACAGTTGAGCCTCGAGAGCTCGAAAGGCTTCTTGCTGCGCTTCCAGCTCCTTCTCTTTATTCGCCAACTCCACCTCTTTATTCTTCAAAGCGAGCTGGGTTTGGTTATGAGCTATGCCCGACTCCTTCAATTGCTGTTGGAAGCCCTTGGCCTCGGCGGCCTTCTTGTCCCAGTCAGAACGGGCTCGGGTATTATGAGCCTGGAGGATTTTATTTTCACACTCTAGATGGCCAACCCGGTTGGACAGCCGCTCCACTTCCTGAGTGGCGGCGGCCATGGCTTGATGCTCTTCCTCCGACCGAGCCTCGAAATCTGATAGCTGCAACCTTAATATAGTTATTTCTGAACGCAGCTGATCCTAGCCCTCCTCGCCCGGAGGGAGGGTGCAGTGAGCTAGCTTGCTTTCTAGCTCCTTTACTTTCATTTCGGCCGCCCGGCGCTCCCTAATGTTCATGATTAAGGCCTGACCGACCGACTGACTCCTAGCCCAATGCTACACAATAGTAAGGATGCTATTAGGATAAAGGAAAACGAAGACAAGTAAGGAGAAGAAGGGAACACCTGAGTGGTTTCCATGAAAAAAGTATCGGCTAGACTCATAGGGTTAGTATTCGCGGTCGGTGTCTGTCCTTGGTCCCAACTGGCCACCAATCGACCGTGTAGGTTAAGTGGCTGAGGCTGGACTATCTGGGTCAGGGAGGTCGCCGAGGGAAGCTGGATGTCTACCATTGGTCGGGGAGGTGAGCACATCGCCAAAAAAGCTTCTACGGCGTCAACGTTTGATGCATCCGTAAGAGGGATTCGAGGGGATGGGACAGTGCCTGAGGTCGAAGCTCCCGAGCGATGCCCTACGGAGGGCAAAGTCAGGGCACCTGGGCGAGTTGTGGTTGAGACCGAGCCCCGCGTGCCCGACCGAAGGGCTGGGCTGGAAGACGGTGCCCGAGTGCCAGCTGGAGCACAATCCGAGTGAGGGGACGGGGTAACCTGACCTCCCGAAGTCGGTCCATGAGCCGAGGGTACACTCGAGGAGATAGTGACTCGATGGCGCTTCCTTGTCAGGCTCTCAGTAGCGGCCTGCTCAATTTCTTCTTCCTCTTCCTCCGCACGCCCGGCTGACCCTTCACCCACAACTTGGTGAACCACGTCTGGATCCTCAACAGGGAGGTCGCCTGCTGAGTCGTCCTCGACTTCGCACAGATCGGGGGCCGGGATAACGTTTACAGGCGGCACTGCCCGGTCGGCCGCCAGCTTCGTTGCCAGAGCCTCCAGAGCTTCTTCCTCCGAGGCCATTGCCTCAGTAATCCAAGTTGCGTACATGGTTTTGGCTGCACCAGGGAGAGAATTTTAGTTAGCATTAACAAACTTACAAACCGAGTAAAAACTTACCGAACGTGCCGGGTAACTCTGCTGAGATCTGACTCAGCTGAAAGAGATACAACATTCCATCGATCAGCAGCTTGCTCGCATGGTAGCGGGTTCCCCCGAGCTTCGAGAAGGCAAACTGGTAACCTGGGTCCAAGCGAAGATCCTTGGGCATTAAAGGCTGGTTAGGAAGATTTTCTACCCACTCGGTGGGCCATGACGGAGGGAGGACGGACTTAATGTAGAAGAAATGGGATTTCCAACCTTTATTGGAAGACGGAACCTTCTCCAAAAAGGCTGACTTGATCCGAGCTTGGAAATAAAAGTTCTTGGGCTCTTGCTTCTTGAGATAATAAAAGTAGTTAAACGTTCGAGGTACTAAAGGGACCTCATAGGCGGTGAAAAGGATCACCGTACCACACAAAATCCTAATTGAATTAGGAGCCAGTTGAGATAAAGATATTTGGAAGTATCAGCAAATCTCGCGGAAGAAAGGATGAAGAGGAAAACGCAACCCGGCTAATAATTGGTCGGAAAAGATGGTGAAGTAACCCAAGGGAGGTCCGTGGGGTCGGTTCTGACGACCCGGGAGAGCCATTAGATGGTCCTCAGGTATTTGGTAGTCTATACGTAAGGTTTCTAAATGACCTAGGGTTAGTGAGGAATGAGTGGTTACATACCACGGCTCGGGAGGAGCGGATGACTCGGCCATTTAAAGGAGGTCGGGAAAGACAAAGAATAGATTCGACAAGGGAAAAGAATACCTAAGGACGGAGTTCACCGGAAACACTGGTCGTCGGAGTTCGAGGAGGTCGAGCGGCGGAGATCGGACTAGAGCGAAAAGAAAAGCAGAGGTTAGGGTAACAAAGGGTAAAACTAATGGGTAAAACCTATTTATACTACCGGCGGTGCGAGGAGGACCGTTCGATGCGGAAGGAGAAAAGGCGGTCCCAGATCCTGACCGTCCGTTCCCTGTCATTCCCTAGGTCTCGAAGCTTTGCATGAACGCTGCGCGAGCCACGCCGATGACGCCTTGGTGTCAGAGGCTCCTAGTCGGGAGGTGACACGTGGTCTCGCATTAATGGGCGATGTGACGGGAGATCCGGCATTTAAGAAGTGAGATTAGGAGTATGAAGTGACGCGTGAGAAGGCGAGAAGGGGGTTTTAGCCGGCCGGGCCGAGAGCCTAGTCAGTCGGACTAAGCGCCTCCTTCGACTAGACTTGAAGGGGAGTCTTGTGATCCGATCGAGTGATTTTTCAAGAGGATTGGAGGCCCGGTCGGGTTTGATCGAGCATGATCCAGGTCGGAGATGATTAAGCCGGGTTGTCATCGACTGTATGGGTTAGGCCTAAGGCACAACTGGAAAAAGTGGGGGTCGAAACAGATACGACCCCGGCTCAGCTTCAGGCGGTCAGTCACTCGGGGTCGATCACCAAAAGTCGATCACTCGGGGTCAGACACCCGAGGTCGGTCACTCGGGGTCAGGCGCCCGAGGTCGGTCACTCGGGGTCAGACACCCGAGGTTGGCCACTCGGGGTCAGGCGCCCGAGGTCGGTCACTCGGGGTCAGACGCTCGAGGTCGGTCACCCGAGGTCGGCCACTCGGGGTCGGCCACTCGGGGTCGATCACCCGAAGTCGGTCACTCGGGGTCAGACACTCAAGGTCGGTCACCCGAGGTCGGCCACTCAGGGTCGGCCACTCGGGGTCGATCACCCGAGGTCGGTCACTCGGGGTCAGATACCCGAGGTCAGTCACTTGGGCCGAGTGTCCCTAGCCGAGCGCCCTAAGTTTACCCCACGTATGGAGACCTCTAATCCAGACTTATCCGACCGACTCGAACTACGAGTTAAGGCGTGCCGACCGAACAGCTGTAAAACCGCCTCTGTAAGTAATAGTGTAATAAGCCTTTGACATAATCATCACCTGACAGAGCTGCCTGACAGGGCTGACCGGTGTTAATGAGCTTTAGAAGTGACAGTTTAAACAGGATGTCAGGTGGATGTGGCAGTCTCACAGGGGTAATAAAGCTGTTACGAGCTCAGTCTGCCAGCTGATCATTCCTTAAATGCGACATGACAACTCTGACACAGCAGACAACTCACCCTCTCCTATATAAGCCCCCTTTTGGGCTCCAAAAAGAGGATTGCTGCAATTTTGCAACCACACCACCACTTTGTGAGCCCCGTTTTGGTCCGAGCCGAGTGACTTGAGCCTTGTCCTCATTCGAGCCCGAGTCCGACCCCCCGAGTTATAGCAGACCGGGTCGTCTTGGTCAGACCGAGTCATCCGAGTTAGAACCGGTCTTCACTTGTCGACGGGATCAACCCCCATTAAGAAATTATGAAGAATACAACATGCTAAAATAATGTCTATGCGAATGCCAATTTCATAGTGAGGTTCTGTGCCGCTAGCAATAATGGAAAACCTCTTCTTTAGAACCCCAAAAGCTCTCTCGATTGAATTGCGAAGAGATGCATGTCTAAGATTGAATAACTCTTTTGCATTTGTAGGGCCACATCTCGAGTATTCCTTTAAGTGATAATGAATTCCTCGATAAGGGGTAATTAAACCCCTTTTTAGCATAAACCCGGAGTCAACTAAATAGTATTTACCTACCAACAAACAAAGAATATAGGTTAATCATATTTACTTCTAAACATTATCCACTAATGAACATTAATTGTAAACTAAATACCATGAGGAATTAATAATTTATCACGTCTAGATAGAGCATTTTTGACGATTCTAGAATCAGATGCAGTTCCTTCCCACCCAGATAACATATATGTGAACTTTAAGTCAAAAGAGCATGCCGCCAACACATTTGTAGTTGGCCAATCTTTTCTTCCTCTATATCTAGGTGTGTCTACATCAAATATCTTAACACGCATATGAGTTCCGTCTAATGCACCAACACAATCCTATAATTAGGCGACAATGAGCATATTTAGCTACAAATTATCTTATAAACATTCTAAAATTCAAAATGATCAAAATGAGTGTTACCTTGAAGTAAGGGTAGAATCCACTGCTACTTTGTATAAGCGGAGGGATTTCAGATTCATCTGGTTGCTTTATAAATTCGGCATGAAGTCCAATAATGGCTTTTAATACTTCATGAAAATGATTATTAATAGTCCTTGTACTTCGACGAAAGAAAAAACTCAACTCTCAATGCTTGACATCATGAGCAAGCAAATATAAAAACTTAACAACCTTCTCTTCAACGCTTGAATTCCTATTCGCTTTTACCCTTGTGTTATGCTTTAATAGTTCACACAAGCGAACAAAGCCATCCACACTTACCCTAAGAATGCTACGACATGCCTCGTTAGATGTCATAAGGTTGTGCAACAAAATACGCCGTGCATTATCTTTTTGCTCATTATTTTTCATTAGACCTTTATCTACATACTTATTCATATCCTTCAACATCATCCCAAAAATAAGTACACAATTTCTATTAATGAAAACTTCATCATCTGAACTCTCATCTAGACTATCAATGTTCTCTTCGTAACAATCATTAACATTTACATTATCTCCTTCACCATTATCCCACTCCATCGTCAAATCTATAGAAAGATAAACAATAAAAATAGACTACTATAATAAATTCAATAGCGTTGCCAAAAAATATCGCTAAATTGTTTATTATAATAGTTAGAGGTATCAAAACAAGTCGATAACAAGATAATAACAACATCCTTTGAGTAGACAATCCTAATCACCCTATACCAAAAATACTCACACAATTATTAAAGAATAAGGTTCCATCTTTTTTTTCTACCATCTCAGGTGCATTACTACTTCTTCATCACTACATGGACGGAGGGCAGGGAGACAAGGAGCATATTGTTATTTAAATAAATAAGGGTACCTTTAGCAAATACAGGCGCATGTAATGCCAACCATATGCATTGTACATGGTTTTAAACAGAAGATATGAGCCATGCTTATTTTTTTTCAGCTACCCTGTAATCCAACATCAGGGTATGGCATAAAGAAGGCGTAAGCTCACTAGGCAATGGAACTAGATCTTCAAAGTCAAGTTGCTTTCTCACACCAACATCCATCATCGTGTTGACAAATTTGAACATAAAAAGCTGACAAAATGTGCCAGATTTCCCTTCCTATGGAAATAGGCAGAAATAAATTTAGTAGCATAAGATTGTTCTAGTTAAATTGGGGGTTAAGAGTGAACTAGAAGGGGAAGAATAATAGAATAGTGCATTTAGAGCCAATTCATGCCATTTTATTAAACATTGAAACTTCTCCGACAGCAATATGGAAGATGAATAGAAGATAGAAAACATATTCGCACACAATCATGCTAAGTAGACACATAGGGCCAAAATCGTAGTGGAATAAGCAAAAAATTGTACATAGTTTAATTGAAATCAGTAAGATCCAAACTTACCGCAATCACAAAGCAGGAAAACCCACACACAGCTGTCACTTAGCAATCGAAGAAGAAAACTAGAGCGACGACGTGCATCAATCATAGAGCAAGAAGGAAGACAAAATAAGGGATCGGCGGAGAAGTCGACAGGTGAGGAGGGAGGAAGAAGAAGAGGTCGCGGGTGAGAAGAAAGAAGAAATTGACGATCCGACGGAGGAGTCGACGGGTGAGGAGGAAGAAGAGTTTGCGAGAGGAGGATTCGCGAGTTGAGGAGGAAGAAGAGTTCGGCAGTGAGGAGGAGGGTTCGGCAGTGAGGAGAAAGAAGGGGATCGCATGTGAGCAGGAAGAACGATTCGACAGAATATAAAAAGAAATGGTGGATAAATACGTAATTTATTTATTTATTTTTCCTTCCATCATCTTTCCGTCTAATTTGAAAGGGATAATTTTTCCTCAGAAATTTATCCACCGATGGAATAGAATTTCCATCTGTTTAAAATTTTTAAATCAAGTAAATAGAGGAAAACATTCCGTAGCATAAAATACTCCTTTATTTTAGTTCCCTTACCTCCAAGTAAACAGACCGTAAAAGTAAGTCATTTTTTATTTTAGTCTAATTTTTTATATTACTTTAGTTGCTTTCCGTCCGTCGCTCTCCAATCGCGACCAAGTTGAATGTACAAATGCGAGATCGCCACCCACGTCTTTACACGCCTTTTTATCAGCAACCAACCATGACCCAAATGGGTCCCAACGACATTTCCAATGGTGAGGTGAGTACATTTGGATCATTTATGACAGTCGTTATCTCAGCTAGTGCCAAAGTCCAAACGAAGAAATAGCGACTTCTTACTAAACGGCTTATCTAAGAATTCGTAATTACTGAAACACATACTGAGGTTTAGTTTTTACCAAAGGGTGCATCAAAATTAGTGTTTTTCCTCTTATACCCCTCCTGCCAAGAATTCTCTTTCTCAGTTAACAATTCTGAGACATCTGAACCACATTTTCAGACTTTTCAAATTAAAAAACATATTGTGATTCGGATGCCCCAGGGAGTCGACTTTTTCTCCTCTCTCTCTCAGCGCAACAACCTAATTGTCATTGCCGAAGTTGGAGAACATTGTGGGCACCCTAGCTGTGTTATAGTCGCGAGCTCATCCCCCTAATCCTTCCCTCCAACCAAAACCATAGGCAAGTGTGTTCATGTGTCCCTCAGCCGGGTTTAAGGGTTTGCGTGGAAGTCCACACTGATTATCACTCTCCAGTTAGGGTTTCTGCACTGCTTAATTTTTAGAATGACGGAAAAAAGGTCTGTCGGTCTTTCAGCTTCTTCTTCCTTAGTATTATCCACTAAGGTATGTTAGTGAGCGGATTAGGTCAAAACAAGACTGTTTCTGCGCATGTTCATAAAAAAATTTATATTGATTTGTCAAATATGAAAATGTTTGGGTTTGGTTGTTAATAAATTTGTAATGTTTATAACTTATAGACTTCAGATGACTTTAGACAAAAATTACATTGGTGCAGTGTGTTAGGTCACTTTAACAATTTTTTTTGAAGCATTTCAAATATTACATAGTCGACACATTGCGAAGATCAAAGAGTCTCCCTTCGGTGTTTTCTTGGACATACAAGAATTGCAACATATCCATGAAATTTTGGTCGATATATTTGAAAGTTGGGATTCAACTTTGCAAGTGTTTAGATTCTCATGTAACACTTTTAGTTATGAATTGTAAACACTAACTATAGTAAGATAAAATAAGGATAAAGAGGGTATGAAATGATTTAATTTCAGACCCATTTCAGTGATTTCATTTCAGGCCTACCGAGGGCCTGAAATGATTTCACTTCAGGCCCACGTTGAGCCTAAAATGATTTCATTTCAGGTCTATATTCTTGAAGATTACTAAATATTTTAAATATTTCAGGAGTACCGGTTGCGTTCACCAGACGAGATGTTGCATTGTTACTGGGTATAACTGACCGAGGTGGGGTATAACTGACCGAGGTGTTTCGGTCCCTATTAATTTAAATAAAGCATCAGGTGATCTCTATCTTACTTACTTCTCAAAAGAAAAATAACCTACCAGAATAAGAATTGAGGAGTTACTTAAATATTATGCTAAAAGTGTTGAATCAGAAGATGATGTTGTATTAATGTGTAAATTCTATATTTTGTATATATTTGTTTATGCCTTATTTTCGTCTAGTACATATATGGTCCCTCTAGGTCTTGTTGATATAGTAGAAGATTATGAGAATCTTGGTAGATTCAACTGAGTTAATGTCATCTATCAATTTTTGTCTCCATAATTACCTAAGGTTGGGGACTTATTTTCATCAATTCAGAGATACCACACTAGCACTACCCTCCCTTACCTTAAGGGATTTGCTGACCTTTTGGCAGTGAGTATAATTTTGTTGTTAAATTTTATAATATTTTGCTGTCATTTATGTATTTGTATGTAACACTTGGTATATGCATGGTTTTTAGAGCATGTACCAATTCAAAAACCATACAATGTTTAAGAACCCCGAATAAATAAGTGGAGGAGTATTCCTTCGCATATTAGTAGGGTGAGGGCCCTTGTCGACCGACTCTCGCCCGAAGAGGTAATTATTCTAAACTCTGACCAGTGTTAGTTTGATATGGAGTTGTTAACATTTGTGTACTTGTTAATTGACAGGTGATGATTGAAATAATTTCTAACCTATATGAAAAAATATTGTTTGAGAACCTTGATATCGGCAATAACATTCCACGCCCAATGGAGACATCACAAGGAGATGACACAGAAGTTGTAAGGCAAAATACTAAGGAATGTGGTGACTGCATTCTTAAAGACAACCGAATCATGGAGCTAACAGAGGAGAACATTTGTGTGAAAGGGTTACGGAATTACTTGCAATAATTGAAAAAAATGGCATGGAGGCTTAATCAATCTATCCTGTAGTCGATCCTCTTTCTGAATTAGTAGCTTGTAGAACAAGGAGAAGGAGAGAACATGATCGAAGTCGATATGATTACAGGGATACTCCAATTGGCAGTCCATTATGGCACCAACTATTACCTAAGGGGAAGCAGAGCAAGAAACAAATATCAGATGTCATAGACAAGGAAAAAAGAAAAATTAGTGGGGATGATATGGATGAAGCAAGAGAAATCATCACTGTAATGGATGTCATGTTTGAAAAAAACATAGAGGAGGAAACAAATAGGATCGCTGAACTCTACAAAATGAGGCAACAAGACATTGTTGTATGTGATTTACTTTCATATAAAATAGGTCAATTGTGTTGATTTTGGTTATTAATTATTATTTTATATTTATCGATGTAGTTTGTGAAGAAGCATTTTATGAATTCAAAGAAGAAAAATCACAGGGGAGCAAGAAATAAGTTGGTTTTAAATTTTGATAAAAATTATATCTAAATAATATATGTTGGTGTTATTAATAGGTATGTCTTGTCGTATTGAGTTGTCTCCACCCTGTGCTCATGGTTGTGGACGACGATCACGGGGGAGGCCAGAGGAGGCCGAGGGAGACACGGCAGGAGGTTGAGAGGCCCACTAGAGTGGAGCCGACTGGTCGGGGAGCAGCTCACCAGGACCCTTTGGGTGAGTTGAGACCTCCACCACTGAGAGTACCTTCTCCTTATCCGACAGCAGTTCCAGTTGTACCATCAGTGGCAGATCCATCAGTGCCACCAGTGGCAGCCCCTGGAATGGAACCCCTGCCCAAGCGGGTTGGCTTTTGGACAAAGCTCGGATTCCATTGTTGGCAGCGTCAGTGAAGGGTCGGTTTATACTGTTCCATGGAGAACCAGATCCGTATGCTGCTCGTGCCTGGTTGGAGACATTGGAGGGCACCTTCAACTATATGACCCTCACAGACATAGAGAAGGTAGAGTTGGCTACATATCACCTTCGAGATTAGACCATCACTTGGTGGAATATGCAGAAGACTATTATTGGTGAACGACCAATTTCTTGGGTTTCTTTTCGCGAAGCTTTTGAGGGCAAATATTATCCTGCTGCATTTCATATGGCCCGACGACAGAAGTTTCTTTCTTTGCATCAGGGAGATCACTCAGTTATGGAGTATGAGGCAGAATTCAATCGCCTGGTGGAGTTTTGTCCTCAATTGGTGGCTACAGAGGATGAGCGGACGATACAGTTCACGCTGGGCCTAGCTGGATATATCCAGTTACGTATGTCTGGATGGGCTCCTAGTTCTTATCAAGAGGCTCTGGATCGGGCTCTACACATCGAGATGATCCAGCATCAATTACATGGTGATAAGAAGAAAGGAAAGCAGACAACTCAGGGTTCATCAGGGGGCACAGAAACAGCAGACTGTTGGACAGAAGCGTGGTAGCTGGAGTCATAGTTCGCAGGAGACTTCTGAACCTCAGTCTCGACCCCAGAAGTCTGGGCGGTTTTCAAAAGGATTGTCGTAGGGTTCTCAGCAGACCTGGAGGTCGCTACTGGTGGGGCTCATTGTTTTCAGTGTGGATCTAGGAACCACAGCAGACCAGATTGTCTCCTAGAGCACCTCATCTGTTATTATTGTAAGCTTCCGGGTCATGAGAGTCGAGGTTGTCCTTTAAAGGCTCAGCATAAGTCAGTAGCAGTTACTTCCCAGGGTGGTCGATCAGGATAGCAGAGACCACAACGAGGCGGTTGTTAGACTCAGACGTCATCTCGACAACAACAGACAGGACATCAGCAAACAGTTCCTCCACCAGTTCATATTTATTGTATGCCTGGACATGAGTACCCCTCACTAGCGACGCCTCAGTATTCTGGGACGGGGTCATTCTATCAGCAGCCATACCCGGCATACTAGCCTGTAGTATATCAACATTAGCAGTCGACTGGAGCTTCGGGTTATCAACCCCAGCAGTCGGTTGGGCCTTCTAGATATCAACCCCAGCAGACTGTCGGACCTTCATCATCTCAGCCTCAGCAAGTTTTAGCATTGCCACCTCCAGCTCCAGAGACAGGTCAAGTTTATACAGTCACCAGAGAGGAGGCACAGCGGGCCGATGGATCGGTCTTTCGTGGTATAATTTCGATTTATGCATATCCTTCTAAATTTCTTGTTGATACTGGTAGTTCTAGTTATTTCATATCACGATTGTTTATGGGAAAGATTAATAGATTATCTACCCTTAGATCACAATGCATGTCAGTGTCTCTGCCATCCGGTGAGGTATTGGATATTACGCAGGAAGTCAAGGAATGTCCAATGGACTTTGGCGATTATACTCTCACTATGGATCTGTCAGTTCTTGAGATGGTAGAATTTGATATTATTCTGGGCATGGACTCATTGGCGGCCTGTCATGCCACAGTCTATTGTCAAGCGAGGGTGGTCACGTTTAGGCCTCTGAACCAACCCTCATGGGAATTCATTGAAACCAGAAATGACGGGATTTCTATTCTCTCTACACTTCAGACCCAGAAGCTTATATCGCACGGATGTCAGGGTTTTCTATTGTCATTGATCAGCACTGATGACAGCAGTAGCCTTCAGCTCTCGGATGTTCCAGTGGTTCGAGAATTTTCGAATGTTTTTCCAAAGGAGCTTCCTGGTTTGCCTCCCAGAAGGCAAGTTGAGTTTATGATTGAGTTGATTCTGGGGACAGCGCCGGCATCAAAAGCTCCATATCGAATGACACCTAAGGAGTTGAACAAGATAAAGGTCCAGCTTCAAGAGTTGCTTGACAGGGGATTCATTCGTCCTAGCGTATCTCCATGGGGTTCGCCAGTGCTATTCGTAAAGAAGAAGGATGGTTCTATGATGTTATGCATTGATTACAGACAGTTGAATGCAGTGACTATTAAGAACAAATATCCCTGCCTCGTATTGAAGATTTGTTTGATCAACTGAAGGATACGTCCGTGTATTCTAAGATTGATTTGCGGTCAGGATATCACCAGTTGAGGATCAGAGATTCAAATATCCAGAAAATAGCTTTCCGCACCTGGTACGGACACTACGAGTTTTTGGTAATGTCATTTGGGCTTATCAATGCTCCTGCAGTATTCATGGATCTGATAAATCGGGTCTTTATGGAGTATTTGGATCAGCTTGATTATTTTCATCGGCGATATCCTGATTTACTCCTGTTCCGAGGAGGAACATGCGCACCATCTTCGCATCGTTCTGGAGACGCTTCGGCGGGAGCAGTTGTATGTGAAGTTCAGCAAGTGTACTTTCTGCTTGCCTTTTGTGGTTTTTCTCGGACACGTTGTTTCCAGTATAGGTATCTCCGTAGATCCCCAGAAGATTGAGTTTGTCACCAGTTGGGAGCAGTCGAAGTCAGTTCAGGAGGTGCGGAGTTTTCTCAGATTGGCTAGTTATTATCGACGATTTGTTGAAGGTTTTTCCAGCATTGCTTCACCGTTGACACGTCTGACTAGAAAAGGCGTGAAATTTATATGGACAAAGGCTTGTGAGAACAATTTTCAAGAGCTCAAGCGGCGATTGGTGTATGTGCTTGTCTTGGTGTTACCTTCAGGCGAGGACGGTTTTGTACTCTACACTAACACATCACATCAGGGTTTGGACGCAGTTTTGATGCAGCATGGACGGGTAGTCTCTTATGTTTCTCGTCAGCTGAAGGAGCATGAGAAGAACTATCCAGTTCACGACTTAGATTTGCAACCATTATTTTTACCCTGAAGATATGGAGACATCATCTCTACGGTGTCACGCTTGAGATTTTCACGAATCACAAGTGCCTCAAGTATTTATTCACTCGGAAGGAGCTAAATCTTCGTTAGAGAAGATGGATGGAATTTTTAAAGGATTATGACTGTACCATTAGCTACCATCCAAGGAAAGCTAATGTGGTTGCAGATGGACTGAGCAGAAAATCCCGGAGTGTTTTGGCTTTTCACCAAGTTATAGTCACAGACATAGTTCAAAGCTTCTCAGAGTTGGGACTAGAGGAGCAGTGTCAGACAGAGAAAGGGTTATTGGTGACTATGGTTGCTCAGTTTTCGATCAGGACGAGGATCAGAGAGGCTCAGATTAGTGATAAGCATCTGCAGTTCCTAGGCAGCGGGATAGCCTCAGAGCAGCAGACTGACTTTACACGAGATGACGAGGGTATTCTATATTTCCGAGGGATATTGTTCGTACCTAAGTCACATCCAGTCATGGATGCGTTGCTACAGAAGGTTCATCGATCTCGGTTTGCTATACATTCTGGAGGAACCCGTATGTACCAAGATTTGAGACGTTCCTACTGGTGGAACGGTATGAAGAAAGACATCACGGATTTTGTTGCTAGATGTCTGGTGTGCTAGCAGGTGAAGGCCGAGCATCAGAGACCTGCTGGAAAAAGTAAAAAATTTATCAACTAGCCAATCGTCGATAATTTTTCCCAGTGGAAATGGGAGTACATCACTATAGATTTAGTTGTGGGATTATCGAGGTCTCGGAGAAGACACGACGCGATTTGGGTGATCGTTGATCGATTAACCAAATCCGCTCATTTCTTGGGGGTTTAGAGGAAAGATTCACTGGACAAGCTGGCAGAGTTGTACTACCGTGAGATTATCAGACTACATGCTGTTCCTCTGAGCATCATATCAGACAGAGACCCGCGTTTCACTTCACGATTTTGGCAGAGTTTGCAGCAGTCTATGGGTGTCGAGCTTCGATTCAGTACAACCTTTCATCCATAGACGGACAGTCAGAGTGTACCATTCAGACGGTAGAGGATTTGTTGAGATCCTACGTTATGGACTTTGGAGGCAATTGGGAATATCACCTGCACTTGGTTGAGTTTGCCTATAATAATAGCTATCATTCGGCTATTCAGATGGCACCCTTCGAGGCATTGTATGGTAGGGCTTGCAGGACACCCACCCTCTGGGAAGAGGTTGGGGAATCTCAGTTGCTAGATCCTCAGAGTATTTAGCGTGACGCAGAGCTAGTCCGTATTATCAGACGCAAGCTGTCAGAGGCTTTAGCGTGACACAAGCTGTCCGTATTAAAGGTTTTTGCGAAGTTTAATTCATTTTATCTATATCATTCTTAAAGATATAAACTACGTGGTTGTGTTTTTATTTCCTGTTATGATGGCTGAGCTATCTTTTATGATTGGAGTGTATGTATATTTGTCCCAACTTATCCGCCGTAAAGGGGAGATGCTGTCCGATTTTTGAGCAAGAATGGGTCTCTGGGGGCGTGATAATTTTTTTTAGAATTAAGAATATTAAAAGTAAAAAAATTTATTATCTTAATAATTAATATTCATGGATTTTAATTTTAAATTGATTCTAAGATTAAAAATATTATCTATAATAACAAATAAGTATATAAATTAACATAAAATATTATTTTATATATAATAATTATATAAATTAATTAATTAATTATTTAAATAATATATATTTAAAATGATAAAAATTTTAGAATATTAATAAATAATAAAACAGTAGAAATAAAAAATAATAAAAAATTATTAGAAAATAAAATTGAATTATTTGAAATTTTTTAGAAATAGAATTTTAAATAATATTTTTAAAAAATCAAAAATTAATTACTAAAACTATTTATTTTTTTAAATTTTAAATATAATTTTATATATTTTATTAGAATAATATTTAAGGAAATGTTAGGTTTAAATAAATTATTTTATTATTTTTTATATTTTAGTCGGATTTAAAGTGGGAATTGTTAGATTTAATAAACAAAAATTAATTTTTGCCGCTGAAGCCCTAGCACGCAACGTGCCCCCACAAGCTGGCTCGGTTGGTAAGGCGTCTGACTGCTTGCATCGGAGGTCTCAGGTTTGAGAGTCGCCAATCGCACATGGGGTAAAAACCTGGTCTGCTGGCTTAAATCCTCTCGGCCCCAGGCGCCTTACCCCACCAGTAAAATCGTGATTTATCTCCTCTGGACACTTGTGGGGCCGGGACCAGGGGCCGCTAAGGTGGCGGTTCCGCCTTTTTGCACCTAGCATGCAACGCAAATGAGGCGGATGAGGCGGAGGAGTCGCAAGGGCATCCAACGCATCCAGCGGCACTTCCGGCGACGTCGGAGGAGTCCCGCGACGCCTCCAGCGCCGCCTGCTCAACGTACCTTGTCACCGCCGCTCGCCTCCGTGCCTCGCTATAACTCCTCCGATTTCCTGTCGCGTGATTCCTTTGATCGCAACATGACGCACGCCACGCCACACGAAATCGCTGAGCACACTGTGCCGATTTCGGTGGTCCAACGGAATGGTATTTTCCGCTAGTGCCGCCCGGCACGACACGGTACCTTAAACCCTGAAAGTAAGATGATGCTATAATTCTATAAATAAAATTTTATCAGTTGCTGCTAGTCTGTGCAAGACATGGTTCCTGGGACGTGTATAGGTTTACATGATTGCTGGATTCAATGTTTTAGTCAAAGCTTTTTTTATAGTTCAGATGGTATGGCTGTCTTAGTACCTTTCAAATAAAATTTGTTTTTCATGGCATCAGTATTTTCAGTTTCTATTTTTGAATACTTGTTTTATAGTGATATGGATAATAATCTGTTATTAGGCTGGTAGCATGGTTGCACATTCCTAAAAAGGAAATTTTGTTTTATTACTACAACTGGCTCTACCCACCCCTTGAACATTGCAGCATTGCTATTATGGCCATTATTACCAGCATTGTATGCTTCCATTTGGAACATCACCATGATTATACCACCACTATAATCGCCACCTTCACTACACCACTCTACCATTTCTATAGCCACCAATACCACTTGCAGTAGTATAGAGTTTAGACCATAAGTAACCATATCAATGCCGGCAATCATGACTAATGCTACCACCTATTAGCATTACTTTTGCATCCCCTTCCAAGGTATCACCAGGAATGCAGTTTTCACATGCATTTACCTCACAAATGTCACTGTCCAGCCCACTAACTAATTTCAGGGGGGCATTTTAAAATCAAATTCAAACAAAGATAAATATTGCTGTCTTTCTCTCAGCTTTTCTTTTTCCCAGATTAACGATCCTCTCTTATCATCACTAAGAAATTTGTGAGGACCATGTCTTGGCTCAAGCTTGTATTTCTATTGTCAGGGTGACCCTGTGGAGATTTCACAGGTTATTAGAGATTCAGTGAGTCATGATCTCAAACGATGTCTTGAAGAGGCTCAGCAGGGCGTCCACATAGCTGTACAAAAATTGGTGCTAGTAATTGATGGTAAATGTCTAATGTATGCACTGGACCCAAATTTACGTGTCAATCTGCTCAAGCTAAGCTTGAATTGTAGTTCAGTAGTCTGCTGCCGTGTTTCTCCACTTCAAAAGGCACAGGTGACTTTGTTTTTACTATATTGACATCACACATGTTTCCGTTGACATTATCCTTTGGTAACATATAACAAGGTGATTCTTACAATATTCATGAAATGATTTGTAAAGAACTTCATAGCTGGACTTAGAGTATTCATAAAATGATTTTTAAAGATTTTTTTAGCTAGACTTTTTTGTATCTGTGATACATTTTTAGATTACTTCACATGCAACTTTGTGAAAAAAATGATTACCCATCTGGCCCGTGTTTAAGTGTTTGGCGTTGTCTTTGTAATTTTACTCGTGAGTAGAAATAAGTTTTGACATATATTGAACCTTTCATTGTCTTGGGCCTCGTGGCTTAATTTCTTATGGTTTCTATTGAACATGTTCATTCTTTAATGATTCCACTCCATTAGTTTGATGTACTTCTGGAATCAGTCTATTTTGGATTTCTATTTAGTTCAACAGTCTCTTGATTTTTTTTTTAATTTTAAATAACCTCTCAAACGAACAACAACAACGACGAAACCTTATCCCATTAGGTGGGGTCGGGTAAAATAACCTCTCAAACTGAATAATTTAAAATTTTACCTAAGTTAGTTCAGAAATGTAGTGTCATATCCATCTTGTCAGGTCGCTAGCTTGGTCAAGAAAGGAGCACGCAAAATAACTCTTAGTATAGGTGATGGGGCAAATGATGTTAGTATGATTCAGTCTGCTCATGTTGGTGTTGGCATAAGTGGTTTGGAAGGAATGCAAGCTGTAATGGCTAATGACTTTGCCATTGCTCAGTTTCGCTTCCTTAAAGATCTCCTTCTGGTGCATGGAAGATGCTCATATATCAGATTATGCAAGGTAACTTTGTTTTGCTTGTTCAAGCTATGCCCCTAAGCCTATTTATCACCAAAAGAAGTGGTTTACTAAGTTCTAAATGCAGGTTATTACTTTATTTTTTCTACAAGAATCTTACATTCACGTTGACTCAATTTTGGTTCACCTTTCATACTGGCTTCTCTGGCCAAAAATTTTATGATGATTGGTTTCAGTCATTATACAATGTCATTTTTACTGCTCTTCCTGTAATCATTCTTGGGCTCTTTGACAAGGTACTTGTCTTAGTTTTCTTCTACACGTAGGGTCGCAGTTCTAATTGTGGATACTACTCTGCAGGATGTCAGTGCTTCTCTTGCAAAGAAGTATCCCCAGCTCTACCAGGAAGGAATTAGAAATACATATTTCAAGTGGGGAGTTGTGGCTGTATGGGCTTTTTTTGCTTTCTACCAGTCTCTAATCTTCTATTATTTCACAACTACTGCAAGTGAGAATGGTCATAATTCTTCAGGAAAGATATTTGTTCTTTGGGATGTGGCCTTCACTTGTGTTGTCGTAACTGTCAACTTGCGTCTTCTTATGGCATGCAATTCAGTTACAAGATGGCACCGTCTTAGTATTTTAGGAAGCATTTTGGCCTGGTTTATTTTTATCTTTATATACTCCGGAGTAATGACCCGGCTCCCCCCCCCCCCCTCCCGGTTTTAATTCACTTCCATTTCTTATTATTGTACTATTGCTGCAGGAAAACATATATTTTGCAATATATGTGCTGATGAGCACATTCTATTTCTACTTTACTCTTCTCCGTGTCCCCATTGTAGCACTTTTTGGCGACTTCTTACATCCGGGGTAAGTTTTTCATTAAATGCTGGTGAATGCAAGGTAGCTAAGATCGAGATCTTACCTAGGATACGATGGGAGATGCAAAATCATAAAATATTGAATCGTAACACAGATCATAAGATCCTACCAGAACTAACATACACACATATATTTCATATAACATGACATTAATAAGTAAAAATAACCACAACTAACATACTTAACTTCAATTTAAAATGTAAATAGTCTAAGAATCATGAGTCATATACCCATAATCCATAAATCATAGCATAAAGTACAATAAGTTTACAAGTTTTTGATATTATATAAACTAAAAACATTAAAGAAAACAACCAAACTAATATAATCTCATCTAAAGCAAATCATCAAGGTTATGATTATCATATTCATCATCTGCTATCTGGTCCCCACCATCTTCATTGTTATCTCTTCGAAGAAGCTCATCAAAGTCATCATCATCTAGAGGAGGAATCTCCAAATCATCCAAAGGGCCACCAACTCTACCACCACCTTTCCCGTCACCAAAGTTTAAATCATCTAGGATATCCAAATCCTCTAAGCTTTCTAATACATCCTCATTTTCCACAATCCATTCTTCATCGGAGTCCAAAGCATCAAGATTATACTCAATAGGATTTCTTGATTGCTTCTTCTTAGACAATCTTGAATTGGTCATCACAAAAACAACATTATTCATAGTTTTTTGCTTTAAACAATTTCTCCTCTTTATGTGAACCTAAACAAATGTAATAGCAATTAACCCATAGCAATTGGCAACTAACTCTAATATTCTAAAAGTAAAATATAATACAAATCATGGTTATAGGTTAAAACTTAAAATATTTACCATTCAAAGGTACTTCAATTCCACTCACATCCCGATAAACTGCATGTCAGGCTCAACACATGAATAGCAAACCTTTGAAGCTCAGGATGCTCAACCCCATAAGAATCCAACCATTATGTTGGAGTTTTGGTATTTAAAGCAACCTTGGCTACTTCCCTATCAAAAAACTTACCTCAACTCTTGAAATCTTCAAGATGAGCATCAATCTTGATAATTTCAGCTGGATCCCCCACTATTCTCTCAAAACAATCATATAATCCTCTCTTAACTTCATAGTCACTCTTAAATGTATGACCATAATATAATTATGGGTTAAGGTAGTAGCCTGCAGCATGCAATGATCTATGGAGTTGGCTATCTCATCTTGCATCAATGATCTCCCATAAAGGCATATAGCTATAGAATAGAAAAATTGAATTAACCACTAAAGTATTTAAACTAAACTACATTATTTAGAAATGACAAATTAAATAGTTTACCTCCTTTCAACACCATTTTTTTTCTTTAGCATGATCTATTTCCTCGCAAATGTATCTCATTGCTGGCTTCTCATTTGAATCCACTAAGCGCAGAACATGAATAAGAGGATAAGTACCCCTCAAGCAAATGACAATGTCGCTCCAAAATTGTCATGTCCCGAGACCAACGAAACCGCTGATCCAATATAAAATCGGACATCATCTCCCCTGTCCGACGGACAATTTACACAAACGTACAACACACGCAAGTAATATATTGGCCTCAGGCCTCAAACAGATATATATAACATAAATAAGTAACAACATCACAATACTGAAACCGTAAAACTCACCTGAGCTGCCTCCAGAGCAGGCGCGCAGCAAAAACCACAACACAAAGTCCAACAGAAGACTCAAAAATACAATACCGCATGAATGAATCACAAATACAAGTCCACGATGTAAGAATGAATACAAATATAGAGCATGCTATAAAAAGAAAGCGGAACACGCGGAAACACTCATCAAATGGAGTCGCGGGGGCCCTGGACTGGCAACTGGGCTCCTCCAGACCTATCCACTTGAAAACAAAAATATTGTGATGGGTGGTGAGTCCAAGTGGACTTTGTAGGTATAGAGAAAGATATGCATGGATGAATAAATAGCTGAATAAGCTATACAGAAACAAGAGAATACAGTCTCAATAGGTATATCAAAATATGCATAACTGAAAGTAACAAATGATTGTACATATCAGAAATCAGTCTATCCTGATCATAAAAAGGACTTGTATTCTATGAGCAAGTGTTGCGGTGATCAAACCACATAAATGGTATATCCTATATATACATGTCAAACATATACAATAAATAAATGCAGCAATCACAATCAAATGAACAATGCATCATATGCACATCATGCAATGACATGGTCACCCCTAACACCAGTCCAGCCACCGAGGCATGTCATATGCGTCGGCCGAGTGGGTAGAGCTGTGACACTGTCTGCACTCTGCCATCACTGCTCCTGAGTAACCGAGCGGACAGGATGCTGGTAGAGTAAACACTCCGTCCTATATGTATATGGGGGAGATATCTCTCTCATCTTCTCTGGTCTATGAGAAGAGAAGGGATCTCTGCCTGCTACCATGCTCCGAAATCATTACCCATGAGCGGTCGAGTCGAGTAGTACAGAGCAAATGCACACACCCAACGGTATCCACTAACCCATGAGTGGTCGTGTGTGCATATCATGTGCCAGAAGACTATAGACTCAACCATAAGGGAGTCGCTGATCGCCAGCATGCAACAATGCAGGGATGGTGCATGACTCTAACACATGCTACCCCTATCAGGTCATCGACACATAACTCAACCTAGCATACACAAGTCGTAAACATGTCTCATAACCCAATTA
The DNA here is from genome assembly GCA_024364735.1 of Boesenbergia rotunda. Taxonomy (NCBI): domain Eukaryota; kingdom Viridiplantae; phylum Streptophyta; class Magnoliopsida; order Zingiberales; family Zingiberaceae; genus Boesenbergia; species Boesenbergia rotunda. Next base: position 7,140 of record JAGFNQ010000308.1, on the reverse strand, counting down.
TCATATATCTAGATACATATGCAAGTATAACTAGAATCAATCAATGCAACTATACAGTGGCATGTTATCCTATATCTACATACTCATGCTCGTACCGATGTCATACAGAATCAGATAATAATAAACGAGACTGTATAGAAGGAAATCTAGATTATATCCAAGATCAAGCATAAGTATCAAGCAGGATAATAAACGGTAGCAGATAAAGGTAAACAAAAACCTACTGCATATAAAATAAATAGTCATGCGTTAAAGGTAAAGTGTAATTACAGGAACTACAGATACAAGCAAGAAGTACCTGCCTCCAAATAGTAGAAGTCCGTATCAAAAGAGAAGAGAACCACCCACCAACAATCAGCAACAACAATCCAAATCAAGTCCCTGTATCAAGGATATATTTAATTAGCTATTACACAGAAATAGTAACTAGCTAAAAAATCCCTAAACCATACTAGAGTTAACCTAATCATTCTCTTTCTATTTAATTACCTCTAATTAAATGAAAAAATCCTAATTACCCCGCGTAATTAAGATTAGGTTCATTTTTAGATTTAATCCCAATATCGAAATCATAGGATCTAAGAGGAACAAAATTAATCAACCCTTTACCATAGCTCACGGCAGGATAAAGATGGACTCTAGAAGAAGCTTAATTGCTTCCAACCGGATACAAAACTACATGCCAAATTAATCCTTAATCTAATCTAATCAATATTAATCCCTACTAAGCATCATCAAGTCTAATAAATTCACACACGATAGAAATCGAAGAACAACCCCTTATCCTAGAATTCAAGCATGATCTACCATCCAATAAGGTGGCACAGTCCATTCACAACATTTCTCATTAGCACACATTCATCCTACTATCTCCAAACAGATACCAATTCTACATTTCCATACTCCAACAATTTGAAACCAAAGAAGAGCACTGAGCTATAACAACCAAATCAGTTCCTTACCTCAAATCCCAAGAGATCCAAAGTGAATACCTTTGCCCAACTCAACACAGAACCCTACGGCACAGATTCAGCATCTCCCCTACATGAGCTACCTACAAGATCATCAACAGAGTTATTTTAAACAGAGATTTCAATTCAAAACGAAAAAGGAAACAGATTCAGCCGAATTGAGGGAAATGAATGAATAGAATCAATATCCTAAACACCTCGTCCCAAAAACAATCGGAAAGTTAATCTACAACTCACCTTCTGCCTCCCCTGTGCCAGATCCACCGGGCTTGAACAGCTGCTGCAATCTAGCCTTCGAGGTGTCCACAGCCAACTCTCCTCTTCTCCAATAGCAGCCCTAACCAATTCGCTGTCCGACCCTAGTAGGGGAAGCGATCCTAAGCCAATCCCATCAAAGGTAACTGTTGGTGCCCCGGTTGGTTTTGATGTGATCAACTAAGTTAGGTTAGGTCCTGTTGGTTTTAATCCCTTTGCTAAGTGTGCAGGAGCTTAGGTACGGAGGAAGTCGAGCGTAAGACGTGGCGGACGAGAAGGATTGCGCGGGAAAGCGAGCCAACGGGCTCGGTGCAATCCGAGGGACGCGGAAGCTGCGGAAGAGTACGCCGGTGGAACGAGAAGGACGTGCGCGACGTCCGAGAGACGAGAAGCCTGGCGGAAGCACGTTCGAGGGGCAAAAGGCCAGAGTCGGGTTCGGGTGAACCTAACTCCGGTTGGCCGGAAATCACCCAATCGACGGTTTGACAAAAAGTCACTAAGTTGACTTTTAGCAAGTCAACATTTGACTTGCAATTAAAATAAAGTTTTAATTATATTAAAACTTTATTTAAAGTTTCAATTTAATTAAAGTTTTAATTATATTAAAACTTTAATTAAAATTTCAATTTAATTAAAGTTTTTTTTAAGTAAACTTTATTTTAATTAAAACTGTTTTGTGCATGGCTACAGTTGGGATAGTCAAAGATTTAATCGGACTCACGCCGATTCAATCGGATTAAAGAAGCAATCGGATTAAAGACTTTATCAAAGGAGCTGATCGGATTAAAGACTTTATCAAAGGGGCCGATCGGATTAAAGACTTTTTCAAAGGAGCCGATTAATTATCTCTTTTAATTAGAGTTCAAAATTTGGTTGAGATAATCTTAGATCTACGATCAAGATCCAACTCAATGTTGTATCAACGATCAAGATCATATCACTCAACCTATAAATAGGCTTAGAGATTTAGATTAATTCATTGAGTTGTAAACTCTCTTTCTCTCTAAGTTTTCTCTGTGCTACAACTGTAAAGGCTTCTCCGCCTTAAGGAGCTTCTGTTTGAGCATCAACTTGTTAGTGAGAGCCCTAGAGCCAATCATATGATGATTACTTTTTGGACTCATTGTATCATATTCTTGTATATATATTTCTCTTATATATAAAGGCATTTCTTATGGTTATTGTACTTATGTGTATTGGTGCCAAATAACTTAGTATAATAACGTCATTGAGTAGAAGGTTCTTATCTATATCAATCGATTAGTTGAATCGATAGTGAGATGATATAGAGAACACTACTCTTAATTATTCCTAGTCAAGTATTAACATTCAAGAACAATGTTAATGCATAGAGACTAGCATGTAGGTCAACATGATGACTTGATCTCACAAGTCATGGATATGAGATATCAAGTTGACACATGGGTATACATTAGAGAATGTATACTGAATGGCCCGCCATGAGAAAGTATCATGGATCATTATATGAGTGTCATATACTTTCTCATGTGACTATTAGTATGACTATAGTCCTAGACCTGAAGTTACCATAGTTCCCTACATAAGGAGTTACGTACTTTGGCTTCGTCAAACGTCACCCGTAACTGGGTGGACTATAAAGGCGATTACTGGGTTTGTAACAAATTATGCGGAGGGATGTGAGTAACGTAGATGGGATCTATCCCTCCTATATGACGGGAGTGATATCTTCGTTCTTGATAGAGTAAGACCACTAAGTGCATGGTCATGCCCAAATAAGGCAATATTAGATATTGAGCTTATTTGATTATAGTGAGTCTACTTGGAGATCAAGACATATAGATTGATTTGAGGATGACACGGTCTATGCCTCATGAAAGATCAATCTAGATATCGAGGATAGAAGGACGTTGTCACATATTGTGATGGTCACAATTATTAGTCACAATGGTGATGTTGGATCTCGACATTCTTGTAACTTGGGTAGCAATGATGTGTTGCTAGATACCTCTCATTGCTTATGTCCTCAAATAGGTTTAAGGGCATTGTCAATGTTACAAGAACCTATAGGGTCACACACATAGAGCAATAGATGGAGAATAAGTCCATATGATGGACCGAGAGTAATGAAGTCAAAGTTTGACTTTGGCTAAATATGGAAAATCCATAAAAGGCAAGTTTGACTTGACTCAAATTAGACAACTTGAGTTGGACTCGAGTTTGATCCAAGTGTTGGATGAATCTAATCATGGGAGAGTAATGAAGTCAAAGTTTGACTTTGGCTAAATATGGAAAGTCCATAAGAGGCAAGTTTGACTTGACTCAAGCCACATCACCTTGACTTGACCAAGTGATGACTTGGCATCATCATCAAGGCTAAGTAACCTCCCCATTTGAATTTTGAATTCAAATAAGGGGTTACCAAAAGTGGTGGCCGGCCACTTAATGGCCAATAATGGCCATTAAGTGGCCGACCACTTAAACACACAAAAAGGAGTTTTTTGTGTGTGTGTGATTCATTCCTCTCCTCACTTGGTTTTGTTTTGTTTTGCTCTCCCTCTCCTCTCATCTTGCCGAGACCCCAAGTAGTGCTAGCACACTTTTGGGCTCTCCTCTCCACTCTCTTGCTTGTGTGGATACTTCTAGAGGGTTGCTACTTTGCATCCTTGAGATCCGACACCAACCGAGGAGCGAGCGGGAATTGCGGAGCACGCATCGAAGGTAGTTTTCTCTTCTCTAATAGATCTAGGTTGTAGATCGGTTTTGAAGCATGTAAACGAGCACTCATAAATTTTTGAAATGGTTTTCTTCGCTCGGATCCTTTCTATTGGGGCTTTCGGGGTTTCCGCGACGCGAAAAAGCGATTTTCGCGACCCGAAAAACCCTACAGTGGTATCAGAGCACCGAGCGAAGCTTGTGCTCGTTTTGGTTTTTATTTTTTTTGTATTAGATACAAAATTTAGATAATTTTATGCTTCTGTAATTTTTCTAAATTTTAGGATTTTTGAGTATTTTTCCTCGTAGAGGCAAAGCGACGAGTGCGAAGCACTTGTAGACTTTGCCACCGAGAAAAACTTCTCCGAAACGGCAAGTTTCGCCCAAATGGATTTTGGGACAGCGGGTAAAGGCGCTGGATAATCGCAAGAAGACACTCGTGAAGGTTATTTCACGAGTAGGGGCGCTGCCCCTAACCCCGCAAGGGGCCTTGTCTCGCGATTACGCCCGAAACCCGCTTACCGGGACCGCCGCGGAGTTGTGACTCGAAAAATTCTAAAAAAATCAGTAGAAAAATTATATAAAATCTGTAAAATTACATAATTTTGAATTATGTACAGTAGTGTGATGGTCATGACCCAAAACCTAATTTTTAATAAGATTAAAATTGTGTTGTAATTCATAATACGGTCTGCGCGCCGTTTTTGTACATGTGTGTGTTGTATTGTGTTTGCGACCTGCGTGTCGGCTTTTAATATTTTATTTCTATTGTATTTCATATTTAGACTCGAATGTAACTCGAGTATAAAAATTTATAATGTACAAAAGTGAAGACGACGGAAATTCCGGAGAACTTGGACTCGGGAGAACTAGCCGACAACACCAAGACGGTCAAGAGGAAGCGCTTGGAGAAGCCGCTAGACCTAGGTTGACCATCGGATCCTCTCATCGGCTTGAGAGGGTCTTAGTAGGGCCATGACCAAGTCACTTATGTTTATTTTTATTATTACTATGCTTGTGATGTATATGATGCATGATAATGTAGAATAGTAAAAATAAACTTAAGTGTATGAGATGCACAAGTAATGTGGGAACCACATTTTGATGTGCACTTAATACACATTTAGGATTAAATTAGATTTCATAAATGCCTAGATGTGATGCACATCCTCGATTAGATTAGATCTAAAATCGAATCAACTCGTAAACGCCTACCGGGCCCTGATACCCATCACTACCTCGATCATATGCGCTTGTCGATTCTGCCAAAGCAGAGCAACGCATTTAATCTTGGTAGGATGTGGAGGGACAACCTTGGTCCCGCCTATCACGGCTCGGGTTAGATCGAGCTCAATCAGATTGAGTAACTAGTTAACTCAATTGGATCGAGTAAAGCTATAGGCGTAGGACAAAATCACCGTTTTAAATAGTCTTGAGCGATTTAGCCAAAGCTAACTCAAGATTATTCGTAAACGTTAAATCTTGATCCTATAAACAAGAGTTGCATAGAGATGTAATTGATAAATTAGTTATCTACCGATCATACTAAGTCTTGGGCGATTTAGCCAAAGCTAACTCAAGGCATAGTATGATGTGGATCTTGTCCCACATAAATTATAGTAAATTGGTACGGATCTAGTAGTGTGGTTTGACCACTCCAATAACTTGATTCCACCAAAATTCCTATAATTTAGTGGGAGCATCATTTAATTAAAGGCCTAATTAGATGATTACTAGAATATGATATTTATTCGCTGCATTTATCTGTTGTAGATTGCCATGTCTTCAAACGCGAATACTCTCTCTCTGCGATCTGTCCTTGAGAAGGACAAGCTCACTGGAGCTAATTTCCTGGACTGGTACAGGAACTTGAGGATAGTCCTCAAACAGGAACGTAAGCTGTACGTTCTAGAGCAAGCAGTTCCTGAAGCACCACCACCCTCAGCCATCCGTAGCGTTAGAGATGCTCATCAGAAGCATCAAGACGACGCGTTAGACGTGTCGTGCCTAATGCTATGCTGCATGTCCTCTGAGCTTCAGAAGCAACACGAGAACATGAATGCTTACGATATGATTGGCCACCTCAAGCAATTATATCAAGGGCAGGCAAGGCATGAGCGGTTCGAAGTGACTCAGGCCCTCTTTTCATGCAAGATGAAAGAGGAAACCCCAGTAGGAACTCACGTACTCAAGATGATTGGGTACGTCGAGAACCTCGATAGACTAGGGTTTCCCTTGGGCCAAGAGCTGGCTACCGACCTGATTCTGCAATCGTTGCCGCCAGGTTACCGTCAATTCGTCATGAATTACAACATGAACGAATTAGACAAACCACTTCCCGAGATACTCAACATGTTAAGAACTGCTGAGCCTAATCTCACCAAGCCTAGTACCGTCCTGATGGTACAGAAGGGCAAAGGCAAGGGTAAGTGGAAGCCCAAAGGTAAGGGTAAGACCCAAACCAAGGGCAAAGCCAGCTCTGCAGCACTTAAACCCAAGGGTGGGTGCAGAAGGATGCACCTGTTTCCATTGCGGTGAGAAAGGGCATTGGAAAAGAAACTGCAAGATCTACCTGGAGGATCTTAAGAAGAAGAGAAGCGAGCCTTCTACTTCAGGTATATATGTTATAGAAGTCAACCTTTCTATTTCTACATCATGGGTATTAGATACTGGATGTGCTTCTCACATTTGTACCAATGTGCAGGGGCTGAGAAATAGCAGGGCATTGGCAAAGGGCGAGGTGGACCTACGAGTAGGCAATGGAGCACGAGTTGCTGCTGTTGCTGTAGGAACTTATTTTCTATCTCTGCCCTCTGGGCTTGTACTGGAACTAGATGATTGTTGTTATGTACCTGCACTTACTAAGAACATAATTTCTGTTTCTTGTCTAGACAAGAAAGGCTTCTCATTTATAATTAAGAACAAATGTTGTTCAGTCTATTTAAATGAAATGTTCTATTGTAGTGCAGATCTTATCAACGGACTCTACATTCTAGACTTAGAACGCCCTATCTATAATGTAAGTACCAAGAGGTGAGATCAAATGAGTTGAACCCAACCTATCTCTGGCACTGTCGCTTAGGCCACATAAATGAGAGTCGCTTGTCCCAGCTCCATAAGGATGGATTGCTGGATTCATTTGATTTTGAATCATATGAGACATGCGAGTCATGCCTTCTAGGCAAGATGACTAAAGACTCCCTTTGAGTTTTTGAATCAA